>OX235274.1:105113176-105146228 GCA_944472155.2 Trichobilharzia szidati | reverse complement strand
GAGTATATATGGTTAAATTATTGAAAGCTATTGGATTACTGCTTTTGAGGTAGCCGTGTAAAAGGCGAAAAAGGAATGTAAGGTTGAGTTTCAGGCGCCTTAACCAAAGTGGCTGAAGTCTATACATTTTGCACCTATCCGCGTAAGTCAGTCCTTCATGTTTGTGTAATAGGCGTCGTGTAAAACTTCGCTGAATATTTTCAATACGAACCCTGTCATACCCATTCATGAAACCGAAGACAATTGTGCAGTATTCAATTACTGGGCGAACCATGACTTTGTATAAAAGGACTTTAGCCTCAGTTGTGTACATTTTTCGATGTAACAAGCCTGTGAGTCTTCGGCATTTAGAAACAAGTGCTTTTGCATACTGACTAAATGTTAAGTTCTGTGAGTAGGTAACTCCCAGGTCTTTTATGGAATTGAGGGTTTGGAGAGAGGAGTCACCTAGGTGTAACCTGAAATACGGGTGGGAGTTATTGAAATATAAGGCACCACATTTATCAGAATTGAATGGCAGTTGCCAATCAGTGCTCCAGTTATGTAATCTATCCAGATCATCTTGAATATGTGTGAATCCCTCGTTCATTGTAGAATGGGGGAAGCTGTATACAATCTTTAAGTCATCAGCAAAGAGGTATGGGGTACCATGCTTGATTACGCTGCAGATATCGTTAATGTAGATTACGAAAAGCAATGGACCTAGTACACTACCCTGAATTACTCCACTTCGTATGGGTCTGGGTGACGAGTAATTATTTGCAAATTTCACAACTTGGGAACGATCTTCCAAGAAAGAAATGAGCCAGGATAACAAGGGGTCCTGGAACCCGTACGACTTTAGCTTAAGGATTAGTCTCTTGTGTGGGACTTTATCAAAGGCTTTTTTGAAGTCAAAGAAGAGGGTTGTGACAAGCAAACCATGATCTCGCTTAGCGGTAACATCATCAAAGTAGTCAAGTAGGCAGGTGGAGCATGATCGACTTTTCAAGAAGCCGTGTTGTGCTGGAGTAAACAATTTGTGAAGGTGGAGGTATGAAGCAATATCTTGCCCTACAACTTTTTCCATAACCCTAGAAACTACTGACGTGATATTGATCGGTCGGTAGTTTTCGATATTAGAAGTTGGTCCTAGTTTGTGCCTAGGGGTTATAAACGACAGCTTCCAGCACTCTGGGTAACTGCCATTATTTAAGGACAGATTGAAAAACTTTAGGAGGATAATGGGTATGTCCTCACCACCTCTTTTCAACAAGATAGATGGAATTCCATCAGGTCCAGCTTTATATGATGTCCGGAGGGATGCTATAGCGGAGGAAATCTTTTGTTGGGTAAATGTTATATTACCCAAAAAGTGATATGGTATTATCGGAACATCAAGGCTACCTACTGTTTCTTCGTTAGTAAAGTAGCTAGAAAAGTGGGAGCTGAATAACTCGCATATCTCCTGTGGGTCTTCGTATAGTTTTTCTCCATCTAGTAATAAGTTAGGGATACTTATTCTGTTGTTGTTAATTCGTGACTTGATTAGTTTTACCAATGCCTCTGTATTATCGGGCCGTGAAAGGAGGATGCGTTCTAGTTTGATGGACTCAGATAACTGATTAGATTTGTATGAATCATAAGTTTGCTTGAGTGTAATGAGTGATGAAAAGTCACTACATCTGTAGAATTGCCTAGCATGCTTACGTAGTCGGTTTCGAATCTTTACGGGGATGAAGTCAGGCTGTTTAGGCCTCGTTTTCACAAGTCTTGCTGGAGCGATGAAGTCATGTGCAAATCCTAGGTTCTCGTAGAGTAAGTTGTTTGCCTCTATAGCCGAGCTGCATGTAAAGTATGGTCCCCAGTCTAGGGTGCGTAGGTATGGTTTCAGGTCATCCCACTGAGCGTGTCTGTAACCCCTGAGTAATACTTTGTTGGCACTTATTGTCGCACTCATGCTAGTGCAAATATTGAATGTACCTAACACTACTCTGTGGTCACTACCAGGAAACTCTTTACCTACTCGAAGGGTAGTGGGGATGATACCATTAGTGAAAACTAAATCTAAAATCTTAGATAGCCTGGTAGGATGCTGTACGTGTTGTTGCCAGTCTTTTGTTTCTATTATGTTAAAAAATTCATGATACCGTTTTGGTGAGGAAAGTGGTTGCCAGACTACTTCAGGCATATTAAAGTCCCCACATATAATTTTAGCCGTGTGAGGTAGTGAAGTGGCGTAAGCGAAAGTGCTAGCAAGTTTCATATCACCTTCAACAGCTGAACATGGGGGATGATAGATGCAACCTATAAGATAGGAAATGGAGTGAGACAGCCTTAGAATAGCCCAGACTGAGTCATTATCTGTGATGAGCTCTGGGTAGAAGCACTGTGTGGCCTTAATATCAGACCTGATATACATAGCGCATCCTCCTCCTCTGCCATGGTTTCTGTCACCTCTGAATACGTAATAGTTATCAATAGAAATATCTTTATCGCATATCTGAGGAGTGCACCATGTTTCAGTAATCATTATAAGAGACGGGTTGCACATTAAGGATAATGTCGTGAAGTCAAACATTTTGTTAAGTAAGGAGCGAGCATTGATGAGACAGAATGAGAGAGAGTTAGGGGTGACGATGAATTCGCATATATCTTTAAAAAAGTTTTCCTCAAGGTTTGTAGCATCTAGAGCAGATTGTTTGATGGGTGCTAACTCAGATGGTGGCAACGTACTGGCAGTGCTAGAAAAGTGCACTACACCAGTATCAGCACAGAGAGATGTGCTATCGTTGGTTACCCCGGCGGGTGAGAGGTGTTCATAATACCGTGACTGAAATGCATCGCCCTCCCCTCCGGTGATAAGTGGCTTGACAGTATGTGTGCTATTTGCGTCAATATTGAGGCTGAAATTTCGTGTTGGCTGAGAAAATTTAGATTGGATGAAGGGGAGGTAGGTATTTCTTGTGGATAGTATGCTGGAGTAAAGTTACGCGCATCGCAGTTATGATTAATATTTTGTGTGTTCAAGTTATTTTCGTAAATATTAGTCCATCGATTATCTTGGGTGGACTGTATCCGGTGGTTGTCAGGGATGTGGTGAGTCAGAAGGCCGCTTTTAGGAAAGAAGCCTAACCCACTTGTTCCTTGTTGTATGGGTCTCTGGATCAAACTTTTGTCTACATTAGCCATAGATAGGAGAGTTGTGTCGGGGTAGGTGCATGCCTGCCCGTAGGGTTTCAACTTATTTTTAGGGTGCCCAGACATATAGCGTCTGTTTTGTCTAACGGATGAAGATTTGCTCGATGTTGGATGAATTGGCGGGTTACCTCTCCTTTCATTGACGTTATATTTATGGTGGTATGAAGACTTATTCAGCTTCCCTGGGTTAATGGTGGGATTGGAGTCACTTAAGTTAGTGTTATTTGGTTTGCTGCTGAGTAACCTATCAGTGACGGGTTTGAGTGAAGGCAGGGTTATATTACTCCGTTTTGTGTGCACACTACTGTGAGTACTACTCGGGGAGGTTATACTGAATGCTACATTCTCAAGCTTAGCCTTTTGCGTAGTCGTATTAGCAGCTGATGGTGATGTGTCTAGCGAGCATAACTCTAAAGATGCATCTAAGTCTATGGCCATATTTGCTTCACTGTTGAGTTTACTAGGTAAAGCTTTATTATTTAAGGGTATTTCTTTTTCACGCGTGTCTGTAACATTAGGTATACTTAAATCTAAGGCGAGAGAGTCTTTTGTAGGACATTCTGCAGTTACGTATGTGTTTGCGACATTTGATACACTTGCGCGGCTACGTCTTTGACATGGAGTTAGGTCATGAGTAAGTTTAACGTTGCCAAAAGGTGTAGATGAACTAATTAACTTGTTAGACGACTGGAATTTCCTAGCATCATTAGGACTACTGAATTTAAACAGCACAGGACAAGTATACTTTCCTGATTTTTTCCTGAGTCTGATTAGGTGGCAATCCGCTGATGGCATACCGCACGCTTGGAGACATGTCACTTTAATTTTGTCCAGAGGCGTCCGATCAGGCAGATTGTAAGCAAGAACATTGTACGAAGACAAGATTCGTTTAGTCACTTCATTGGCTATAAAGTCTAACATACGCTCAGCCTTCAGCAGACTTTCTGGATTACTATCATGAGTTGGGTTACATAGAAGCAGTAACGGCTTAATGGTGTTTATATTATCATTTAATTCCTTCACAGAGTTTCCTAGAGATATAAGGTCCAACTTATTTTGTTTAGCAGTTGCGTATACCTCTGATAACAAATCGGACACAATGACTTTGGGGACGTTGTTGAGGCTAGGTGGAACGTGTAGGGATGTACGTATCTTCTTAGCTGAGTGACCTAAACTATTCTTACGTATAGAAAGTACTCGTTTATTGCGTTGAGTCATTGTTGAACACGGATCAGTATGGTTTGAAGTAGAAGCTGAGCTAAATCGAAAACAAGTATAAGGACAAATAATATATCGAGTGGATATATAGACTAAGAACTACTATAGGCACGGTATGGATCTTATTGCTTATAGATAAACAATAAATCGACAAAAGTATTAAACCGTAAAATACAGATTATATAGAAACCAATTGTCCTAAAAAATTGATCCTGATTTATAAACCAAAAAATTATAAACTTCTCTATAGTTTTCTTTAGTGTGACGTTGTTCTTAGATTATAAAAAAGGAGGATGAGCACTGCAAAAGAGTGGATCCAAACTTGATAACTGGCGGTGATATAACTGCGTATTTGGAAGCTAAGGTAGCAGCCAATATAAGTTAAAGTTGATGAGTGGTATAATATCCACTACAATATTCCAGAAATCAGTAAAAATATATCCACGTTAAGGAGAGAGATTGTGACGTCCGATCAGAATCGCGCGCACAGTATCTAGGAAAAGCTGTAAAACAGCACTCGGTGCAAACTTCTTCATGGTCATATATTCTAAGATCTGGAACAGTTTACCCCTAGAAATAAGGACCTGTCACTCTATTATAAGCTTCAAACGCTTGCTATATAAACTGTTTCATCCCAATGATTATGCTAATCAGACCGCACCACTTAGTTCCAAAACGCATCAGTTATTAGAACACTGTAACGCTGAGACTCATTACTATATATTATGACACTAAATAAACACTAAGACTTCGCAAAAATACATGAAAAAACAACTAGAATATAGGTAATGTTTACTATACACTGTAATGCAATTTATGTAAACATTTATATATGCATAAAACATTAATGTTCTTTTGGTGTTCACGTACTTTCTCTCTCTAGTATTCTGCTGCTGAGCCTACTCTTCTATTTACCTTCTGGTCGAGGTCGAAACACCCTACATTTAAACTGAAATGAAGCTGGACTCCAGACCATTTAAATCATAACCACTCAAATTCCGTAAACGATCCCATGCTACCATTTGAAGACTCTGGCAAACATTCTGTACAAGGAGTATTCATGATCTGAAATAAAGAAGCAACTAGTTTTCAAACAGTTTTCAATGCCTTACTCAACTTACGTGCACGGTCTGTCATGCAGACACAAATGGCGCCAATGGAATCGACCTCGGCCCTATTTGATGCAGTTAAACAATCCAGCATGACCTTATCTAGTTTTCATATCCGCCATCAAATTCCTTTCCTGTTATAAAACTACAATAAGACTGCTGAAAAAATGGAATAAATATATCACTGATCTCAACATAATACATCAGTAAACTTTAAGTCAAGGAGATTTAGTTATGTTAGTATCGGACTTTACTGGGAGTCGTCACTGGCAACTCAGGCTTTTGCAATGGGCGGTGCCTAGTAAAGATGCCCCAGTTAGACGATTGGAGGTGAAGATGGCTCAGGAATCATTAGCAAGCTATATAAGGAATGTATGTCTCCTGAAAGCCAACGGTAACAGTGCTCGTTGGGACGTTTTCTAGGCATACTGGTGTGAGTCCTGGTAACAAAGAGCTCCGTGTACTAGTTAGGCGTATATTTGTACATGTGTCGTGCAAGGATTGCTTGCTTAGTTACAGGGAGCACACGTGATTTGCTTCTACTTATTTCGAGTTCTGTGAAATAATTTACATAGATGAATGAATATTATTGCAAATATTATTTCATTGACTGTTTGGAAAAGAAACTAATGTTCTTTTGGAGGGGAATGTTACGTCTAGTATTGCGCTATACATACCATTTTACAAATTTTCTTGTGCTAAACAGAACGTTTGTGGTTCATTTTGGACCTATGTATCCTTTATGTTTGGATGCACACTTCCGTTGGCTGTGACTAATTTCGCTTTTGAACGCGGGACAACCTCAGTTTTGAAGCACAATAATCCTTCGTTACGTCAAAATTCTGTTTATAACATAATTTTACTTGTAACCATTCGGTTTTGTTTTAGATTTTGTCGATGTTTTCGAACAATTCGATTTCATTTCGGTTTGGTGGAAGACTGCAAGCCTGTCTCCTCAAGGATTATTCGGGCGGCTCCTGTAGCAACTACAACGATGTCATTCTAGCATATTTAATGGTTGGAATTTGACTTGGGTTAATTGAAAAACTGATTGGAATCCTCGTGGTGCGTTCAATCGAATCAGTAAAAGTGGGTATGTTGTATTTCCAGCCATATCTTCAACTTTGCCCCCACTGTACTTTTTATGGAATGCTTGTGTCTAGAAACGCTCTATCAGCACAATCAATCTGAACATTTATGTGACTTATGTACAACATCATGAGAATTGTCACAGTGAAGCAGTCATGAAGTAAATAACACAAAATAACACAACAATGAACTATAATTCGAGGACTCTGCACACAACAAAGTTATGTATGAATATTTACTTCAAGCTTTATTTTTTTCCCAGGCACTTATAATCCATCCACCAAAGACCTGGTTGTCTTTGTTAATGCGAAGACAATACTTCTGTATTTCCTGATTTGTTGCACTCACTGACAACCTAGCAGATTTTTCCAACTTTGCACAGAAATGATTGTATATAAGTGAAAAGGCTGTTTTATACTACTGGGATTAACATTTATCAAGTGTATGTATAATCTCCAGCTAACATGTAAAGCATATCTTGCTACTGCCTGTAAATTGTGATTGAATTATATGGTTCTATTTCTGTAACAATTTGATGATGCCTGTAAACTGGCGTCCCTCATGTACTGTACTATGAGAATAAATTTATTTATTTATTTATTTATATGATGTCCAATGTAGGTGATGGCCAAGTACATATGCCGATGATATAGTTCATAGCATAAGCACTGCTCATTATCTTCTAATTCATTTCACTAAGTTTGTTATCATGTAATTACCATCATGTATTACGGCACATTCAGTTTTCCTCGCGGCTACCAAGAATAACCAGTGGCAAGTGTGTATCTTGCTGCTATTCTGTCAGCGTTCGGTCCTCAGGATCACCAAAATGACATTTTATACAAATGTGCTGCGTGATACAACGGGATGTTGAGTTCGGAGTCCACAATAATGGCTTCATGCGTCTTCCTTTTATCACGAGCGCACCATGCAGGAAAATCCACACCAAGTGCTTCGAGTATGAGTTAGGAATTAGATTCCTGATGGAAAAACTCACGATCATATGGCGTCTGAATGGTGTTATTCTTATTGGTTGAAGTTGCGTCCGTGCCTGCTTAATCATCTTTAAATTTCAGGCATTGTTTTGCACATATAAAAGTAACGAAGTTATATATCTGCTCACTAATTCCACCAGACACCGAGGTGATTTTCAATTCTGTCACGGGATTATTCCTGCCAATTATCTACTGGAAGTAAATTCCTTCTCGTGACCAGTTTCTTCTATTCTTTTACTTTCTTCCTCAGATTTGCCGTACACAACAAATGTTACTGGTTCTTTGATATCCTCCTGCGCACTGTGACTCCTTCCACCGAATCGAAACAACCCTAGTCGATTCTAGTGGGGTGGGGTGATATAGAGGACAAAAGAAATCTGTTAAATCAACTGAACCTTCGACGATAAGTCTTTTTATCTGTGCAGACTGAAACACGGGGTGTGCTGTTGGATTTTTGAGGAAAAGAGCTTAACAGCCACCTTGAGGTGCGATATGTGTCTCTACACTTTCTTTAAATCATCATCAAAAATTACACCTTTCAGCAGCGGTAAGCGTTATATTATTCCTTCGCCAGTTGTAGCGGTTTGAAGAGTTGCCTGGCCACCAGGTTAGGTGAATAAAACTGGAAACTCAGGATTTACTGTGTTTAGAACCCAAATCTAGCAGGAAAGATGGCTGCATGTCAATTGTGAGCGTTATTTCCGGCCGGAAGCTACTGGACACGAGTTCAAAATCATTCATGAAGACGAACTAATTGGTTTCCTAGAATACCAACAAGATATGCAGTCTACATGGTGCTAGAAAACTTGAATACAAATTGCATCATGCATGAGACTCATAAAAAATTTCATTCATATAGAGGACACCAGAGTGCCACAAGAATCACCACTGTCCAATAGCTTACAGAAGATATACTCAAATTCATGACTGATCCTGAAGTTATGTTTGCAGGTGTATTTTTCAACACATTCACTTTACTTTTCCTCAAAATTCAACGGGAATAATGGAGAAAAACACCTGCCTGTGTCTTTATTTTTACGTGCCAAACAGATGGTGACCCCTTTGTTACCACTTGAGTAGAGGCAATCAACCTTCTGCTGCTTGCCACTGAGTACACATGATGCTGGATGCACTCTGATGTTACAGAAGATGAGAAATCAGTAGCTTCCAGCCAAAATTCACCGCCAATTATTGACGTTCATGGTTTTCGTGAACCTGTTTGTTTAGAGGCGGACTCCCTTCGTCAAGCTGTGCCGGGATGACCGCACGCGGTTGGATTTTGGTATGGAAATCTATTTCACCCAAGCAGTCCTCCAGCCATGAAAGTAGCGGACTGCCAATACGCATCTGACCCATTTTGTGGAGGAGATGGTCGTGCTGAACGGTATCAAACGCCTTTGCCTAATCGCGGTAGGCCACATGGACTGGAACGTTGATATCCCAGCTTGACTTCAGTCATTATGTGCCAACAATAGAATTATTGTACGGGGTCTGCCTCTCCGGAAACCATGCCGTGCTTCATTGAGTGCTTATTCCTATTAATTTGCTGCCGGATATGTTCATCAGCCAGATCAACAATATAATATATATATTTCGTATAAACGGGTAAGTTTACATGAAATGCATGCCATTTTTACAGGCACGATCAATTATGTTACGAATAACAATTGTTAATTAGCATACATTGTCACTTTTTCAAAAAGTTCATATTGTTGAGTTATAGTACAAGCAATCAGAAGAGATTCTTATAAATGTTAATTTGTAAATATTTCACGAAGGTCACCATCGAAGTTGAGCGACAACCCGAAATTCGTTCCATTTCCTGATGACAGTTATGGCCAATCGATAAGCAACATATATTTGTGTGAGTGCTATGCCTTCAAATGCTTGAACGCTATTTTAGGAATTGAAGAAAATCTGGCGCAGCTGCAAAATGGTATAGAATGCAATTATGAATAATACATTATTAAAAGTATATTTACAAGATAAATACAAGAAGCTATGTAGTACTTGAAATGATAATACACATTTGCAATGTATGATGCTAACCATATTGGTCTTACCATGGAAAACTATGACGCTTTCTATGAAAATATATTTATTCTCAAACATGAGTGTTGTTATTTTTATCATCAGAGCAACCGAACTTTACGCGAGAAAAGGGTGTAAATGAGAAGAGGGAAAAAATTTCAGCTTCATTAAAGTCCTAGGAAGTTGAGATAAAATAGAGTATAATAGTAAATAGGTAGAAGGATTATTGTGAAGTATATAAGTAACATTTCAGAGAGAAGTGGCTAGAAGGACTAGAACCTGTTGAATACGGTGACCTGTAGGATGTTTGGCGAACTTGTGTATGGCCCATGGGATAGCATCTTGACAAGAAACTGAGCAGGCTTGTAGATGTTAGGAGCGAAAGCATTGTTATTTTTTTACAAGCTAAAACTGTACAGTCATTATTGTTTTATTTTTTCAATTAATTTTTTTTAAAGTCTATTTTTTTTATAGATTTAGTATCTTAACTCATGTTTAGTTCTCGAGCTGCCAAAATAATGCATGTTGCTGTCCTACAGATCGGAGCGATTCACATTTGTGACCACTACCAAATCTGCTGATCAGCATGCGCCACCCTCCCTCCTTTTTTTGACATTAAGCTCTGAGACCTTTTACAATGACTGCAGTTGTAATATTGGATTGCTTTGACTCCGTCCCAATCATACAGTATGCTGCACATTAACAGCTTTCATGACAAGTGCTTCCCATTAGGTCACATGGCACAATAATACCAGAGGACATCGTTAGCAATATTATCATCATACTAGTGAACAAGTGGGTTACTACAAAAGACTAAGAAATTAGGTTTCCCTTAAGAGTTATGAAGTATAGAAATAGCTAATATTAGAACAACTAAGTTATATTCTATTTATCAGAATGATATGAGTAGTGGAACAATTAGTGATAAAGTTATGTAAAGTGGTCCTGAGTAAGGCAACTGGTTAGCAGAACTTGTTATGCTAAATTTTCACGACCGATTTTATATGGTATGCGTTACACATTGCAAAGTGACTCATCAATTATATAATGGAGAAATACTACATAATTTCAACATTATGAATTTTTTAGAAAATTATATGAATATGGGTAGGTGTTGACTGAAGATAGTCATTTCAACTCAAAAATAGTGCTAATAATATAAGCATATATGTAAAATATTAAAAGATATGGTTGCTAATGTAATTGTTTATGGAAATAATTGCACTGACGAACTTATTGAAGATTACAGTGAAGAGAAAGTCAGTGAGTTAGTTAAACGGTTACTGCGCACTTAGTAGTTAGAACATCTTTAAAAGTAAAAGGTAGAAGAGTTTTCAGTACTGGGGCAAATTAAGACATAATCTACGGATTAGAGTGTAGTGGATAGTGGTACGATTAAAGATAAGGTTAGGTTGAATGAGCTTGGGGAAAATGGTTGGTTGGCTGAGTTTGTTATTGCTATGTTTTCCTGGCCACTTTTCATATGGCGTGCTTTAGACATTACAAAGTAACAGTTTGCTTATATTATGGAAGAACTATCACAACTAATTTGGGATTATACGTCCGGGATAATTATAGATAGTCTTATGAGTTTATAAACCCGAGTGATGAAATATTGATAGGATCTCTCATAAGCTGAATAACCGAATCTTAGATCAAGGCATGTGGGAGAAATTGGGTTGGTTTTATCACGTTTTAGGTGCGGTACGGTTGCTGGGGCAAATGAGTTTCCTCAAATTGGGGGTATTGCACTGGGGTCTGTAGTACCAAAGTTAGATGAACAGCCCATATGGGTAAAGTATGGATAAGTAGACCGAAGCTCTTTTGTTGACAAGAACTCGTTAAGGAGACGCTGGAATTCAGTGGGAGATCGGCAACTACGTACATTAAGTGGAAGTTTGTTCCATAATGCACTGTACTGTATTTTGAAGAAACGTGATCGCAGTTTTGTCCGGTACCGGCTTATGGATAGAGTATTTTCATGATTTCTAAGAGTATATATGGTTAAATTATTGAAAGCTATTGGATTACTGCTTTTGAGGTAGCCATGTAAAAGGCGAAAAAGGAATGTAAGGTTGAGTTTCAGGCGCCTTAACCAAAGTGGCTGAAGTCTATACATTTTGCACCTATCCGCGTAAGTCAGTCCTTCATGTTTGTGTAATAGGCGTCGTGTAAAACTTCGCTGAATATTTTCAATACGAACCCTGTCATACCCATTCATGAAACCGAAGACAATTGTGCAGTATTCAATTACTGGGCGAACCATGACTTTGTATAAAAGGACTTTAGCCTCAGTTGTGTACATTTTTCGATGTAACAAGCCTGTGAGTCTTCGGCATTTAGAAACAAGTGCTTTTGCATACTGACTAAATGTTAAGTTCTGTGAGTAGGTAACTCCCAGGTCTTTTATGGAATTGAGGGTTTGGAGAGAGGAGTCACCTAGGTGTAACCTGAAATACGGGTGGGAGTTATTGAAATATAAGGCACCACATTTATCAGAATTGAATGGCAGTTGCCAATCAGTGCTCCAGTTATGTAATCTATCCAGATCATCTTGAATATGTGTGAATCCCTCGTTCATTGTAGAATGGGGGAAGCTGTATACAATCTTTAAGTCATCAGCAAAGAGGTATGGGGTACCATGCTTGATTACGCTGCAGATATCGTTAATGTAGATTACGAAAAGCAATGGACCTAGTACACTACCCTGAATTACTCCACTTCGTATGGGTCTGGGTGACGAGTAATTATTTGCAAATTTCACAACTTGGGAACGATCTTCCAAGAAAGAAATGAGCCAGGATAACAAGGGGTCCTGGAACCCGTACGACTTTAGCTTAAGGATTAGTCTCTTGTGTGGGACTTTATCAAAGGCTTTTTTGAAGTCAAAGAAGAGGGTTGTGACAAGCAAACCATGATCTCGCTTAGCGGTAACATCATCAAAGTAGTCAAGTAGGCAGGTGGAGCATGATCGACTTTTCAAGAAGCCGTGTTGTGCTGGAGTAAACAATTTGTGAAGGTGGAGGTATGAAGCAATATCTTGCCCTACAACTTTTTCCATAACCCTAGAAACTACTGACGTGATATTGATCGGTCGGTAGTTTTCGATATTAGAAGTTGGTCCTAGTTTGTGCCTAGGGGTTATAAACGACAGCTTCCAGCACTCTGGGTAACTGCCATTATTTAAGGACAGATTGAAAAACTTTAGGAGGATAATGGGTATGTCCTCACCACCTCTTTTCAACAAGATAGATGGAATTCCATCAGGTCCAGCTTTATATGATGTCCGGAGGGATGCTATAGCGGAGGAAATCTTTTGTTGGGTAAATGTTATATTACCCAAAAAGTGATATGGTATTATCGGAACATCAAGGCTACCTACTGTTTCTTCGTTAGTAAAGTAGCTAGAAAAGTGGGAGCTGAATAACTCGCATATCTCCTGTGGGTCTTCGTATAGTTTTTCTCCATCTAGTAATAAGTTAGGGATACTTATTCTGTTGTTGTTAATTCGTGACTTGATTAGTTTTACCAATGCCTCTGTATTATCGGGCCGTGAAAGGAGGATGCGTTCTAGTTTGATGGACTCAGATAACTGATTAGATTTGTATGAATCATAAGTTTGCTTGAGTGTAATGAGTGATGAAAAGTCACTACATCTGTAGAATTGCCTAGCATGCTTACGTAGTCGGTTTCGAATCTTTACGGGGATGAAGTCAGGCTGTTTAGGCCTCGTTTTCACAAGTCTTGCTGGAGCGATGAAGTCATGTGCAAATCCTAGGTTCTCGTAGAGTAAGTTGTTTGCCTCTATAGCCGAGCTGCATGTAAAGTATGGTCCCCAGTCTAGGGTGCGTAGGTATGGTTTCAGGTCATCCCACTGAGCGTGTCTGTAACCCCTGAGTAATACTTTGTTGGCACTTATTGTCGCACTCATGCTAGTGCAAATATTGAATGTACCTAACACTACTCTGTGGTCACTACCAGGAAACTCTTTACCTACTCGAAGGGTAGTGGGGATGATACCATTAGTGAAAACTAAATCTAAAATCTTAGATAGCCTGGTAGGATGCTGTACGTGTTGTTGCCAGTCTTTTGTTTCTATTATGTTAAAAAATTCATGATACCGTTTTGGTGAGGAAAGTGGTTGCCAGACTACTTCAGGCATATTAAAGTCCCCACATATAATTTTAGCCGTGTGAGGTAGTGAAGTGGCGTAAGCGAAAGTGCTAGCAAGTTTCATATCACCTTCAACAGCTGAACATGGGGGATGATAGATGCAACCTATAAGATAGGAAATGGAGTGAGACAGCCTTAGAATAGCCCAGACTGAGTCATTATCTGTGATGAGCTCTGGGTAGAAGCACTGTGTGGCCTTAATATCAGACCTGATATACATAGCGCATCCTCCTCCTCTGCCATGGTTTCTGTCACCTCTGAATACGTAATAGTTATCAATAGAAATATCTTTATCGCATATCTGAGGAGTGCACCATGTTTCAGTAATCATTATAAGAGACGGGTTGCAAATTAAGGATAATGTCGTGAAGTCAAACATTTTGTTAAGTAAGGAGCGAGCATTGATGAGACAGAATGAGAGAGAGTTAGGGGTGACGATGAATTCGCATATATCTTTAAAAAAGTTTTCCTCAAGGTTTGTAGCATCTAGAGCAGATTGTTTGATGGGTGCTAACTCAGATGGTGGCAACGTACTGGCAGTGCTAGAAAAGTGCACTACACCAGTATTAGCACAGAGAGATGTGCTATCGTTGGTTACCCCGGCGGGTGAGAGGTGTTCATAATACCGTGACTGAAATGCATCGCCCTCCCCTCCGGTGATAAGTGGCTTGACAGTATGTGTGCTATTTGCGTCAATATTGAGGCTGAAATTTCGTGTTGGCTGAGAAAATTTAGATTGGATGAAGGGGAGGTAGGTATTTCTTGTGGATAGTATGCTGGAGTAAAGTTACGCGCATCGCAGTTATGATTAATATTTTGTGTGTTCAAGTTATTTTCGTAAATATTAGTCCATCGATTATCTTGGGTGGACTGTATCCGGTGGTTGTCAGGGATGTGGTGAGTCAGAAGGCCGCTTTTAGGAAAGAAGCCTAACCCACTTGTTCCTTGTTGTATGGGTCTCTGGATCAAACTTTTGTCTACATTAGCCATAGATAGGAGAGTTGTGTCGGGGTAGGTGCATGCCTGCCCGTAGGGTTTCAACTTATTTTTAGGGTGCCCAGACATATAGCGTCTGTTTTGTCTAACGGATGAAGATTTGCTCGATGTTGGATGAATTGGCGGGTTACCTCTCCTTTCATTGACGTTATATTTATGGTGGTATGAAGACTTATTCAGCTTCCCTGGGTTAATGGTGGGATTGGAGTCACTTAAGTTAGTGTTATTTGGTTTGCTGCTGAGTAACCTATCAGTGACGGGTTTGAGTGAAGGCAGGGTTATATTACTCCGTTTTGTGTGCACACTACTGTGAGTACTACTCGGGGAGGTTATACTGAATGCTACATTCTCAAGCTTAGCCTTTTGCGTAGTCGTATTAGCAGCTGATGGTGATGTGTCTAGCGAGCATAACTCTAAAGATGAATCTAAGTCTATGGCCATATTTGCTTCACTGTTGAGTTTACTAGGTAAAGCTTTATTATTTAAGGGTATTTCTTTTTCACGCGTGTCTGTAACATTAGGTATACTTAAATCTAAGGCGAGAGAGTCTTTTGTAGGACATTCTGCAGTTACGTATGTGTTTGCGACATTTGATACACTTGCGCGGCTACGTCTTTGACATGGAGTTAGGTCATGAGTAAGTTTAACGTTGCCAAAAGGTGTAGATGAACTAATTAACTTGTTAGACGACTGGAATTTCCTAGCATCATTAGGACTACTGAATTTAAACAGCACAGGACAAGTATACTTTCCTGATTTTTTCCTGAGTCTGATTAGGTGGCAATCCGCTGATGGCATACCGCACGCTTGGAGACATGTCACTTTAATTTTGTCCAGAGGCGTCCGATCAGGCAGATTGTAAGCAAGAACATTGTACGAAGACAAGATTCGTTTAGTCACTTCATTGGCTATAAAGTCTAACATACGCTCAGCCTTCAGCAGACTTTCTGGATTACTATCATGAGTTGGGTTACATAGAAGCAGTAACGGCTTAATGGTGTTTATATTATCATTTAATTCCTTCACAGAGTTTCCTAGAGATATAAGGTCCAACTTATTTTGTTTAGCAGTTGCGTATACCTCTGATAACAAATCGGACACAATGACTTTGGGGACGTTGTTGAGGCTAGGTGGAACGTGTAGGGATGTACGTATCTTCTTAGCTGAGTGACCTAAACTATTCTTACGTATAGAAAGTACTCGTTTATTGCGTTGAGTCATTGTTGAACACGGATCAGTATGGTTTGAAGTAGAAGCTGAGCTAAATCGAAAACAAGTATAAGGACAAATAATATATCGAGTGGATATATAGACTAAGAACTACTATAGGCACGGTATGGATCTTATTGCTTATAGATAAACAATAAATCGACAAAAGTATTAAACCGTAAAATACAGATTATATAGAAACCAATTGTCCTAAAAAATTGATCCTGATTTATAAACCAAAAAATTATAAACTTCTCTATAGTTTTCTTTAGTGTGACGTTGTTCTTAGATTATAAAAAAGGAGGATGAGCACTGCAAAAGAGTGGATCCAAACCTGATAACTGGCGGTGATATAACTGCGTATTTGGAAGCTAAGGTAGCAGCCAATATAAGTTAAAGTTGATGAGTGGTATAATATCCACTACAATATTCCAGAAATCAGTAAAAATATATCCACGTTAAGGAGAGAGATTGTGACGTCCGATCAGAATCGCGCGCGCACAGTTATCCATCGAAAGTAGTGCTGCTGGTCTATAACTCATTGCTTTTTGCCGGCCTGCACCACTGAAGAGAGGAGAAATGAGGGTTGTCTTCTAATCACTAACCGAGAGAATGAAGTAGAGGTTGGAGATTTCCAACGAAGGCGAGTTTTCATTATCATATCAAGTTAAGTCTTTCCATAAGACCCCGAAAACAGTGTACCGATAATACCTCATGTGCCCATTCTGCTTGTCAAAAACATGAAGATCTGGTCACACCAAAAGTGACCCAGAATTTGCATATTCCAGATAAATAAAAAATTTACTTCTATGACTGGGAGAATGTGCTCGCTAAGTGACCGAAATATTATAACCAATACGCTATTAATTACCAAATAATAAAAATTTATCTTTCGTATAAACGGGTAAGTTTAAAAGAAATGCATGCCATTTTTACAGGCACGATCAGTAATGTCATAAATTACAGTCCTGAAGTATCATAAATTAATACTTTTTCAAAAGTTTAAATTGTTCAATTATTGTACAAGCAATCAGAACATGTTCCTATAAATGTTAAATTGTAAACCATTTATTAAGGTCACCATCAAAGTTGAGCGACAACCCAAACTTCGTTCCATTTCCTGCTGATACTCATGGTCAACCAGTTAACTGCGTATATCTGGGTGAGTGCTATGCCGCCAAGCGATTGAACGCTACTTCAGCAGGATAAGAAAATTTTGCACAGCTGCAAAATGGTATAAAATGCAATTATGAATAATACATTATTGGAAGTATATTTACAAGATAAACACAAGAAGAAGAAGCTATATAGCACTTGAAATGATAGTATACATTTGCAATGTTTAATGCTAACCATATTGGTCTAAGCATGGAAACTATGATGTTTTCGATGATGATACAGCTTTGTTCAAACATTGGTGTTGTTGAGTTTTCAATCAAAGCAACCAGACTTTGGGCAAGCAACCCATATGAACAAAGAGCAAGTTTTAGCTTTAATAATGGCCTAGGTAGTTAGCATAAAGTAGAGTATAATAGTGAGTAAATAAAAAGATTATTGTGAGGCAGGTAAGTGATATTTAAGTGAGGAGTGAATTCAAAGATCTGGAAAATTAGAACCCGTAGGACAAGCTTACCTGTGTGGTAGACCTTTTGCTCTGTTAGCTTATTTACCCAAAATTCAAATAGAAAAACAAAATACCAAACCAGTTTAGCTACGGGAAGAATATATTAAAGTTTCGTTACTTGGGTTTACAAAGATCCAAATTCCACAATAAACGTACTGGATTCCAGAAGTACTGCGGGAAGACTGCTCCAGTTCTAATTCTCCAGTGTTGACGTTGCCGGAGGTCGACCAAAGTGCGTAGGAAGAGGCTACGGTGCTCCTGCAAAAATTCGAGATAGAAGGCAGGTTGTTATAATTGATCGACGGCAGTTGAGATGGTGGAGAAGACGGAGAGTCGAAGGCAGAATTATATATTTATTTAAAACTCGAGGGAAGTTCAAAGTACAGAGCTTTTGGTTAAAACAAAGTAGTGTACAATGTGTTCATTTTTTACATAATAGTAAAATTTGGATAAGTTTATTTTTGAGGACTCCACAGGGCTCCCCCTCTTAGAGGTCCGGAGGACCATCAGTACTGTCCTCGTGGACGATTACATGAATATAAGCAATATAAATAATGGGTAATGTCAACAATAAGAGTAACAAAATTAGATCAGGGTGTACGGAATGCATCCGTGTTGTATAAAGTTTAGCACATGCAAGCAGGAATTTAGAAGAAAAAAATATCAAAACTTGCTATAATTTTAAAGAAAAAATTTATGTACATAATAAACCATGAAATGTTCGTTAGCACTTGCAAAATTCATATATAAATAGATATATACAAATACTTGGTGAATGCGTGTGCTTGCAGCACAGTTAACGAACAGTAAACAATAATACGAGTAAATATTTATGGTTATAATGAAATGAATGTCGACAACAATAATAATAAGTATGTCTAAATGAGGTTACGTGCTTTTTTTAAATGTCAGTCAACAAAATGAACATAGCGGGCAGGTTTACAGATCTGCCGTCCACTGCGTGTCTGTACAGGGGGAAGTGTGAAGAGCGGGAGAATTGGAGTTGCATTGACTTTCTGATTGTTTACTGGTGCCGGCGTTGCTAGTGTTTCATATTCGCTGTCGGTGTACGCTGGTTTAAGACGATCGATAGAAACAGTCTCCGGTTTACCATGTTTATTCAGCGTGAAGTATTTATCTGTGCGTTTAAGTACTAGAAAAGGACCTTCATATGGATGTTGCAAACCTTTTCTAATGGCGTCGACGCGAACAAATGCAAATCTGCAAGTGAGTAAATTCTTATTAACTTGAGCTTTCTGAAGTGATTGGCGAGGGGCTACTGGTCGAAGCTGGAGCATTTGCCGGGTAAGGCGGTTGGTGAAGTCGGAGATATTTACTTTAGTTGAATTATTAGACGGAACTAACTGACCAGGCAACGTGAGGGTAGTACCATACACAAGTTGAGCTGGTGTACATCACAAATCTTCTTTGACAGTTGATCGGATACTGAGAAGAACTAACGGTAGGTGTTCACTCCACTTAGATGAGTCAGCTTGTGCCATTAATGAGCTTTTCAGTTGTCGATGGAAACGTTCCACCAGACCATTTGCTGCAGGATGATAAGCTGTAGTGGAGATATGGTTCACTCCAAGGAGTCTCGTAAACTCTCGAAACAGAGTTGATTGAAATTGAGCTCCTCGGTCTGTTGTAATCGTTGTTGGTACACCGTAGTTTGACACCCAACGATCTAAGAGAACCAAAGCGGTATTTTCTGCAGATATGTCGTTGAGTGGACAAGCAATAGCCCATCGGGTAAATCGATCAATGGCAGTAAGTATATGAGTATATCCTCTGGATGGCGGTAATGGTCCAATAATATCTATGTGCACGTGTTGGAATCGTCTATCCCGTAAACTGAACTGCTTTGGAGGTGTAACGGTATGATGATGTACCTTGGATCTTTGACATTGCAAGCACTGGTGGGCCCATTTCCGAATATCGGAGTTCATCTTAGGCCGAACAAAACGTTCGCTGATCAACTTGACCGTGGCACGTATGCCAGAATGAGACAAGGAATGCAGATGTTCAAACAAAGGTTTTCGACAACTTAGTGGGACAAAAGGTCTATGAACGCCAGTTGAAACATAGCAGACGGTGGTTGTATCAGACAGGGGAATAGGTACGTCCTGCAACTGTAGGGAGGAGTTTCGTCTGCAAGAATGAAGTTCGGCGTCATTTTTCTGCAGCTTGACTATATTGTCTAAGCTAATATCTATCGAAGACAGGTGATTAACGTCACATCGAGATAAAGAATCAGCTACGATATTGGAATCTCCTTTGATGAACTGGATGTCTGTTGAGAATTGTGAGATGTAATCCAGTTGTCTGGCTTCTCTCGGAGAGTGTCTATCCAACGAAGTGGTGAAAGCGTAGCAGAGAGGCTTATGGTCCGTTAAGATAGTAAAATGTCTATCTTGTAGTAGGAAGCTGAAATGTTTTACTGCTAGGTAGATGGTTAACAGTTCTCTGCTAAATGTGCTGTAACGAGTTTGTGCAGGTTCCAACTTTTTGGAGAAGAAAGCAAGTGGAGTGGTGTCATTATTGAACTTTTGTTGTAAAACTGCTCCCACTGCTACCTGCGACGAATCTGTACATAAAATGAGTGAAGCTTCTGGATTGATATGAGACAACATTACGACGTTGGATAAGGCATATTTTGCGTTATAAAATGCTGCTTTTGCTTCTTCAGACCACTGAAATTTCTTTGAATTGCGTCTAAGTAGGTCGGTCAGTGGCTGAACTATGGAGGCACATGATGGAATAAATCGTCGGTAGAAGTTGAACATCCCGAGGAAACGTCTAAGTTTCTTTAAGGAATCAGGTTCGGAAAAGTTCTTAATAGCTTCTATCTTATCTTCGGTAGGTCTGATGCCTTCGGTAGTTATTCGATGTCCTAAAAATTCGATGGACGGGGAACCAAAAATACATTTCTTTGGATTGATCACAACTCCAAATTGTTCAAATGTTTGAAATAACAAGCTTAAGTGTTCCATATGTTCTTCCATCGATGAGCTGGCAATTAAGACATCGTCGATATATACAAAGACAAAATCAAGACCTTGGGTAACTTGGTCCATAAAACGCTGAAATATTTGCGCGGCATTCTTTAGACCGAAAGGCATTCTCAAGAATTCGAATAATCCAAAAGGTGTGATAATTGCTGTTTTTGGAATGTCTTCTGGAGCGACTGGTATTTGATGATATGCTCTAACCAAGTCAACTTTGGTAAAAATAGTCTTTCCATGTAACGTCAAGGAGAAGTCGTGGAGATGAGGTATAGGATAACGGTCTGGTACCGTAGCGTTATTCAGAGCGCGATAATCTCCACATGGTCGCCAGTCGTGATTAGTTTTGGGAACCATATGCAAAGGTGAAGACCATGGACTGTTGGATGGTCGTATGATGCCCAGCTGCATCATATGTTCGAATTCCGACTTAGCTGCTGCTAGTTTATCTGGTGGTAACCGTCGTGGACGTGCCTTCACAGGTTGTCCTGTTGTGATGATTTTATGCGTAACTGTATGAGATATATCTTCGACGTTGTATGACGGTTCAAGGATTTTCGGAAATCGTTGCAATAAGGTAGAGAACATTTCACTCTCCGGCTTTTCTATACAGATGCTATGAACAGAGTAGTCACCTGTAATAACGTGGATCCTGAGTTGGGTGCAATTGTCAATCAGTTTTTTCTTGCTGATGTCAACTAACAGATTGAAGTGACTTAGGAAGTCTGCACCAAGTATAGCGTGACGTACGTCAGCTACTATGAAGATCCATGTGAAACGTCGGCGTAATCCTAGGTTTAGAATCATTGACTGTTCACCATACGTCTGTATGTTGGTTTGATTGGCAGCGCGGAGTGAAAGTTTACCAGGTATTTTGGCTGATCGCCTGGATAGTGAGGGGGGAATAACACTGACCTCGGCGCCTGTATCTACTAGGAATAATGTGCCGGTAGTCAAGTCCCTCACGTAGAAAAGGCGACTGGGATGATTGCCAGTAACAGCCGTCGCCATTACTGCCTGGCTAGGGAGTTTCCCTGAGTTGCGTCACCACTATTGTACATGCACGGTCGGACACACTTCAGGGCATTATGCCCATACCTCCTATGATACCAGCAAATGTTACGGCTTTGAGACGGTGTTCTAGAACGTCGTCTAGATCTTGGTCGCCGTTGCTTGGATACTGTCTGTGACTGGTTCCGCTGTGCTCGGAGCTCAGATACTTCCAATCCTAGGTCTTGCATTTGAGATGTTAACTGGGAAAGTAACCAAAACATTGGTGTGTCCTTCGTAGATGTGGAAGGGCTTGGTGGTACTACCTCTGTAGACACGCTATTTATGCCATTATTTGATAACACGTCCATGATATCGTCTGCCATCTTAGCTAGTTCTTCAAGGTCTGTCGTCCTAGAAGATATTGTTAGGATTTGTTGGACGTTTTGCGGTAAACGTTTTAAGAACATCTGACGTAGAATTAAGTCATCTACTTTGTGTGATCCAATCAACTGGCGCATATGTCTAAGTAGTTGGGATGGCTTTTTTGTACCTAGATCACACGAAGTAAGTAGTTGTTGTATGCGTTTTTCATCGGAGAGGGTGGTCCGCTGGATAAGTGCAGCTTTTAGTTTGTCATATTGAGAGTCTGTAGGCTTGCTGTCTATGACATCGATAACCTCTCGAAGTACTTCCGTGGGTATTGCTGCTAATACGCAACCATACATGGCAATCTGCGACGTAATACCTCGAGCTGCAAACAACTGTTCAATGATTGTGAACCAGACACGTGGTTCAGCCAGATCAAATTGAGGTAGTCTTAAGTCCGATAAGGCGTTATTAGAAGAGTTCTGTGTCTCTTCGCCTTTATTACCCTCTTCAGCAACAGTGGAACGTTTAGGTGGAGCCATTGTCAAAAAATATTTAAGTATAGAGATATACAAAATAGCAAAAAGTATGGTAACAAAAATTAAGCAATGCGAGATTATAAGGTCAAAATAGCAACAAAAATGTTCAAAACGAGTTAACTATCGCAAAAATGTTCAAAAGAAAGGTTAACCATCGAAGAAAAAAATGTTCGAAGCGGGCTCACCAATTTTTGTGGTGGGCCTTTTGCTCTGTTAGCTTATTTACCCAAAATTCAAATAGAAAACAAAATACCAAACCAGTTTAGCTACGGGAAGAATATATTAAAGTTTCGTTACTTGGGTTTACAAAGATCCAAATTCCACAATAAACGTACTGGATTCCAGAAGTACTGCGGGAAGACTGCTACAGTTCTAATTCTCCAGTGTTGACGTTGCCGGAGGTCGACCAAAGTGCGTAGGAAGAGGCTACGGTGCTCTTGCAAAAATTCGAGATAGAAAGCAGGTTGTTATAATTGATCGACGGCAGTTGAGATGGTGGAGAAGACGGAGAGTCGAAGGCAGAATTATATATTTATTTAAAACTCGAGGGAAGTTCAAAGTACAGAGCTTTTGGTTAAAACAAAGTAGTGTACAATGTGTTCATTTTTTACATAATAGTAAAATTTGGATAAGTTTATTTTTGAGGACTCCACACCTGTAAGATGTCTCACGAATTTCTGTAGGGCCCAACGTATAGCATCTTGACAAGAAGCTGAACAGGCTTGTAGATGGTAGGAGCAAAAGCACTTTTTACTTATAATTTAGATCTGTACAACCCTTATTTTGTTGAGGGTCCAGACAAATGTTTAATTCTCGAGGTGTCGAAAACGCATGTTGCTGTTCTACAGATCTTAGTGATTCACATTTGTGACCACTATCATATCTGCTAATCAGCATGCGCCAGCCTCCCTCTTTTATCGGCGAATACCAAATTGTTTCAAATAGAGTTATATTAGAGCCCAAACGATGGAGACTCTGTTAGACCATCTTTCGAAAAATGCATCTGGCGATTACATTGCAAATCTTAAGTTTTCAGCAATCCTATATCTAAGTGCATAATACGTAATGCCTGAGCAAAATGACCGGCGGACAGTTAATTACAAATTTTAGCAAATGATATGTATATCTGTAACAGAATTATCTAACGCTCATAGGAATGAAAAACAACCTACAAAAGCATGATATTGGTATCTAACAGCTCATTACTAGATGTAAAACTGATGGAAAAGGTGTACTTTGGATGTAGGATTATATTCGCAGCCACCCAAATTCTGAAATGATCTAGGAAATAATGGCCGTCTACGAAGACTTCGTCAGAATGCAGATATGTAGTACAGTGCAAATGTCTGAAACACAATTGGTGGTCGTTTACGTTTCATAAATCATTGACTCCCTCCTAGTTGGCGATGTTGTCTGTGAGCTGCTAGACTACAGAGTGTTAGGGTAGTAAGGTTTGTATTCAGTCATCCAAAGTGCCTTCACTTTTTTATTATAACAAGGTGTTCGTGTGCGATGCTTGAAACTCCCAGCGATACATGGTAGTTCCTCTAGAATATCCAGTCAAGTGTTTTTCCTTCTAAATAAAGCTGAACCTTAACTAACGCAGGCGGTAAACTGGACAGAAAGTTCTATCTAACTATGCTGAGTGTTGATGAATGTTTCTGAGTAATCAGTGGATGTCCGCAATGTATTATTATCTTTTCCTTTAATTCCTAGAGGAACATAGGGCTTCAGCTGCACTCCTCCATTGCGTTGGACTCTCTGCTAAAGTTTTCACCTGGCTTCAAGTGTGCCCACATGCTTTCATCTCCACTTCAGATGACCTCCTCGAATTCACCCTTGGTGTCCGCAATGCGCAACACGTCAATGTTGCTACCGACATTTTATCGGCTGTTTGCAGAGTGAAAGTGTTATTTGGTCTCTAATTGATGTTGGTTTGTGACGAGACCTGACAAGTGAAACTAAAAATGTTTTCAATTCGATGGCCACCAGTTGTGGTTGCATGAATACTGACTGAAAGCCATCGGTCAGTGCCGAATATCGATACCGGCGGCGACTATCGCAAATCACATATCACTGATTCCATACTTATATCAACATATCACTGATATAAACATATAGGCGCTTAAATCACGGTTGATGGTTAAAAGTCAGCCTCCAGGACTCAGTATTTGTCAGGCTGTTTTCTAGTTAATTTTAAGGCATTTTATTGAATGTTCGTCAAGGAAGCTAGTCCTGTGTTATTAATTACCTTGAAGGGAACGAAATTCAAAAGAATTAGTAGATTCGTGTGGCAAATGGCGTTAGTGTTTTGTTATCAGGCAATTTAGCGTCCACTATGTTTCTAGTTAAACAACACAAATGCCCTGCATTGTAGACGAATACCTGTCCCCACGAAAGTAATGCTCATTAAATTTATTTGATCAGCTTATATTAAACTTAGAACAGAAACGATTAATCTCATGTATTGACTTCGCTATCAACCAACATTCTTCTTTCTTCCAGATCTACTACTTCTGTAGCCTGCCATTAGTCACTTTTAGTTTCCTATAGTCTGTAAGGTAATGTTTATGTCTTAATTGTGAAAAATGAGGTCACACGCTGCACAGAATTCTCAGCATCCATCCAATCTTCAAGTAAATTGGTAACCGTAGCATATTATTAGAATAGTTATTGTTCTACTCAGAGTAATTTCTTATAACGTGCAGTGTTCTTCCCTCAGTTTCTTTCGAAAAATCAATAGTAGTAGTTCCAAAAGGTGCTCAGTGATATAAACAGGTCACTGGTGTATGTAGCTAACTAGGTAAGTTTTTTATGTATGTCCGAGTGAGAAGTAATTATAAAAGTTTTTTTAGTCAGAGATGACTGCCGAAAAGAGTAAAGATCTTTTGTATGCGAGGTAGGAATGTTGAATGTTGGTCGTACTAAGTTTTAATCAGCTCTGGTGCTACTGGCGCTGCCAACGTATTTTCCGGAAAGCCCATTTTTTTCCCAATTTACAACTTTGGATTGGCAAACACATACTTCCAACTGTTCTTGTTATTAGATATTTTGATATAATGGAGTTCTAAATATGGTTTTCAACTACTTAAACCAATCTGCGATAATTTTCAAGAGAAAAGTTCCTTCCACCGATGGAAAACTCGCTAGTGCGCTATCCCATGAACGTTCAGCGCCCCAGCATCTCAGAAAGAAAAGGTCAGGATAACATTAAACCCCAACTCCTTTGTAGATGGCAAAATGTGCACCAGCCTGCTGGGATCTTCATCAAGTCAGCGCTCTGCAGTCAACCGTTTTCAAGTCAGGTGCAGACAGTCAAAGAAGCGGTCTAAAGGATTTTATGATCCGTGTATTGATTATGACGCAATTCCCATCAATACGTACGTAGGAAAGAGTTCCGGGAAGAACTACTCTCCGGAATCAAGCTACGATGGCTACATACACGGCTCGTAGGTTAATCAATAAATAGTTGACTGTCTTTTAGCTGTCAGTTAACGCTCCTCCCTGGGTGTGCATATCTCAAGAATGGTAGTAGTGAATTATCACCAGAATGGGATGAAGTCTTCTCTGTAAGGATTCCGAATAAAGGTGACTTAGCATGCCCCATATGTCTGCACTCACCTGTTGCACCGCGGATGGGTAAATGTGGACACGTTTACTGCTGGCCTTGTGTAACACAATATATAAAGTATGAGAACGATTCTACCAGCAAAAAGTGTGCCGTTTGTTCCTGCTTGCTACCGTTTGATGATTTAAAAAGGTAAGTAGTTGTTCTGAAACTTAAAAGGTAGGGTATCACTCGTTCCAACTACGCAAATAAAGCCGGGTGATAATTTGGAATTCGCACTTGTGAGGCGCTCAGGAAGTGAGGTGACTCGTCGGTCAGCCACTGAAACAGATGGGGCTACTGTTTTTCAGTGTGTATGCGTCGCTGACATTGCATCAATGATGAATTTCAATGAGACGGAAACCAATGAACTCCTAACACACAAGACCATATGTGAAATAGATGGTAGCAACACCGAAATTATTCCTTTCATTGACTTGGTTCTCGACAAATTGAAGCATGAAAACTGTGCTTTGCCTAACAGTTATGGGGGTGTAAATAAACTTCCTGACGGTGATACTCAGAGTAATCCTAATAACGCTGCTAATGACCTCTATTTCTACCAAGGTAACTGTGTTATCTTTAATAACGTCTTTTTAGTCACAGACGGTCAACCGATATACCTAGATGGTCTTGCATGGAGATGCCTGTTGACTGAGTACGGAGATATTAAAAACCTTCCAGAAGAGATTAGTACAACTGTTGTCACGATTAAAAACTGCCGAATGAACCCAGTAAGTTTTTTGTGAAGCTATGTAAAGTATCCACTTTGTACTGCTGAGTAGTCGTATTTGTCGTAGTTATACGTTATACCGCAGTATCTTCACTATTTGTGCCTATTCTTTTCTGTGAACTGAATTCCCCTATGTGAATTAGGTCCCAGGTGAGTATGCTAAGTTTGAGAGAATAATAGTCAGTAACTAGTGCTTTGTTTAGTGCAGACTGATTCCTATCAGTCACGTTTGCAAAGTGGACACCATTCTGGTGGGCTAAATTGTACCAAGTAAAGTGGGTGTAAGGGCGAGATCTGATGTGTTTTTATAAAGCTTCAACGAAACTCACCACAACCACCATATACTATCCTGTCATATTGCATCTTTGTGGTTTTTCCGTTTTAGTTTCTTCGTAAACGGTTGCGTTATCTTAACCATTTACCAAATGGATATGCTTTCAGTTTGGTAGAAATCGAGTTAGAACCACCCCTGGTATCAGAAGCAACTCTAGCCCATTATGCAACAGTTCTGAATAATCGTGCAATGGAGCGAGATCGAAGTCGATTGGAAGACCTAAAACTTACCGAGCTGAAGGAAGCAGCTGAAAATCAGTTCACATCTCTACGTAAGAGCTGTTTACTTTTCTTTTGCTTAAAAAGTGGAACGTATATGTTAAGGGGAATTTTGTTTTTTAGTAATTCACAGTGTTGCATTTTCTATCGCCATATCTCATCTCTAAGTCCAAAGACTGTGAGGTAACACAAACGGCAAAAAATATGGCAAATTACAGTTGGCATTTAAAACAAATTTCCACTGAAACATAAGGCCTCAAGCTTTAGCTCTGAAGTTTCAGTAACAGTGGTAATTTTACGGGGTGAGGTTATTAGCCTCATGCCCAACCCCCCCTCTTTGTCGGGATTGTAACCGGCTAAGGGGGGTAAAGATGTGCACCGACCCGGACCACGTGCATGGTCGGCCAGCGCTCTACCAGTTAGCAGTGCCGTATACTTATTGGCTGTTAAATATTTTCCCATTAGAACAAATTTTAATCTTGAATCATGTCATTAAAAAATACGTGTGACCGAAGGTTCGAATTCTGAGGAATTCGTTGAAGATTGTCTAAGAGGGGTTATGTGGATATTTTCAAATACTTGGCTAATTTCTAATTAAGTATATTGAGGTTAATAGGTCGGGTATTAGTTCTCTAAAGCTAGTACATTCTATTTAACGTTAAGAAACTTGCTGTTATACCAACAAGGGTATCGCAGCTAATGCCTTGATTTGCTAAGTTGTACGTTGGTTGGTCAGTTTTCTCCAACTGTTTGTATTTGGTGTATGCCAATAACCCATATCTGTGTTGCAATGTTATGTTGCATCATCACTGTTTACACTCAAAACACCGTCACATATCGGCAAAAGGTTAATTTTGTTTCAGGGCATTAAGTTTGTGCTGTTAACCCCTTCCTCTTCCATCCTCCAGATTTCGGAAATGTTCATTAACCTTCATTTAACTTTTCACTGTCACTTCGTCAAAGTTAATTCCTCTATTTCGTCTTTGCTTTCCTGAAATATGCAGCTTGAACTGACGTTAAGTCAACCGCTCAAATTAGCATTTAAATAAGTTTCACTCGCTAATCGACGTATAATATATCTCTTTCGATATTTTTGTACGAAACCTACAATCAATAATTTTCCATATAATAATTAAAATATTTTATATGTTCACATTTTTAGCTCCAGGTTTCGTTCTGAGTGGTCATGTCTCTTTGTCCGAAAAACAAGGTGAGTATACTTCGCCTTACTAAATATATTTCTTAGAACAACCTAAAATGTCTGATTTTGTCGCACTCTCATCCGGGACGAACAGTTCGCAAAAGAAGAGTACATTGCCAGTTAGTTTTGCAGAGGTAAGTCTTACTTTCGACTATTTTTAATGTTACATAAAACTTGAAACAAGCTAACTATCGCCTATTTTCTGTGCGAACTACTTCGAAAACTCCTAACTTAAAATCTCGACCACTGCTGATAATCCAGTCCATCACTAATTTAGCTTTGCTACATCCCCTTCATACTCTACTTAAAAATACCTATTGTTTCACGTGACTTTCAATACTGGCTGATGAGTTTTAGTTGTTTGATGAGATTTCACTTGGGTATATCTTTTAGTGGAACTAACAAAGCCGTTTAGTTTCCTCTCGTGCTGCACTACTCACTTAAGGGCCGTTCAGTAAGGGCATAAGTTTTCTCCAATTTGATGTGATGTTTTGATGCGCTTAACGTCAGTGTGACTTCAAAGCTACCACACATATTTAGCTGATAATCTTTAGCTGAACAATGTTTCACATCACTGGCAGTTCGCTAAATTAGTGTGTTAAGTATTCTTTACGCACTTTACATAAAGATTACATATTATTTGGTCACCGCCACAGACTCCTAATTTAATATTTCAGGTAACCCAAGAACTGATAGTTTCATGCAGTCATCACTAATGGCCCATCATTCTTGTAACTGGAATTAGCGCTTAGTTAAGCTTCAACTTGTTCTGTATATGCGTGGGAAGTGTTTTGAAATAGATGACCCAATTATTGTTACATAGCTGACTATGTTTAAAAGTTGGGCAGCACCGTGTTCGATGTCAGGCTATAGTGGTGTCTAAGCGAGTTTTTTCCTTACCAGCTTCGTCAGTTTTACAGTTTGCATCTGATTTGGATTTATTTCCCTGTTTTTTTAATGCTTGCATAGGTTTCTCGTGCAGGCGCACTGAGCGTTGTTGGTCCAGATCGTGTTGCTCATTTCTCACGCAGTCCTCCGAAGCCACAGACTTCTAAAAGTTTTAATATCAATTCCGAGTGCTGGCCTACGTTAGGAGAATCCTCGAAAGCTCCAGCCAATTTGATAAGAAAACCAAGCAACGTCACATCTAATTCTGGAGAATAAATAAGGGTTTTGACTGGCAAACAATTTGTTTAATGCCTAAACCGAATTCTCATTATTACATCTGAAGTATATCGCCATTTGTGCAGGACTGTTCATTGGCTCTGAATAGAAATAAATATATAGAGTAACACACTGGAATTAATTTCTTTTTTTCTAAAATCCTATGTAGCGGACTAACAGTCTTAAGAAACATGGAATACCAGTTGATTTTGACTGGATTTAATCATATTGCGGTGATGCCATTAGTTGCCTTTCAACTAGGTAATATCTCCTGACAAATAGTGGTGTCAGTCGCCTTCTGCACATATCGCTTATTGAGCTAGTTTGTCATCCTATTGCTGTCTAACAATTCCTAGCAGACTAATAAATATGAGAAAAAGAATGAATAAGACTGTATGAATAGGGTTATATTTGTTAACATCTCGTATGTACAACACCGTTTGCAAGTAATCATCCGAATTCGACTCATTTGCTAGCGTTAATCAATGGGACAGCACCCGACTGAAATATATAAAAAAATATGCATTTATGGGAGAATATGTGACAAACATAAAGTTAGACCGTGTATCTTGATTGTTCTTGTCAGCCAGAGCAGTGTATGCCCTGCAGGTCCTTTTTAGGACCGTTAGTATGAAACTTCCAACCCTAACTGTTCTTAGTAGGTGACTAATCTATCTCACTCGAGTAGGTAGTGAAAGCATTGGCTGAGAAAAGCAACATTGTTGAATTTAAAGTCTATGCAAGTGTTAAGAAAGCTAACTATGTTCTCCTCTGTATTTATTGACCAGTTGTAGAAACATTGGAGAATTCAACAAAGATAATGAGGATTCTTGTGCGTTGGTGGTCCAGAGTTCGATCCCTGACCGACACATTCCTAGACCGCGCTAAACCGGTAGTAAGCCGGGTAAAACGAGAGGTTTGAGCGTAAGGCTGGCAAATGAACTCCGTAAATGCAGAATAACACTGCTGCAACAGAAACTCCAAAGTTGAAGCTTGAATCCCTATGTTACACTCGGAACGCAAAGGAATGAAGAAAGTGAAGGCCACTACGCTCAATCTTTGGTCTCCACGTCTTAATTGAATTAGTAGTAGAATTTAAGACCCAATTTGCAGGGAGCTTCGGGTCTGAAGGTATCCATGAAGAGTGTCATGATGTGACAGCTTAGCATGGTCAGTCAGTAGATTTCGGTTAGCTATCAGAGATGTGAGTTTAAGCAATAAAACTCCAGTTAACAGATCCAATGTTTGAACCCCGCTCTATCTACTTTAACCTGGGCAAGTGGATAGTATCATAACCTGGTAAATAAAACTTAGTTTTGAGTAAATAAGATAATCAACTGGAGGCACTAGGAATGCGTAAATCTACTAGCAAATTATACGGAGTGACTACGGGTAGCACACTTTATGACTAATCCTCGGTAATGTGTTTTTCAAGAACTAACCAGCCTTGCTCATTCAAACATACTAGATGAGAAAGTGGAAAAGAATCTTCACTTCTTAGGCTTAAGTATCTGCGAAGAAATAATGAAGCATTTCATGCATATGCTCAACGCAAAGGAACTTGGCATCTTAGAACTGGTCGGTTGACTGTCGCCAAACAAGTGATTTGTACTCAACACACGAAACAGGACGTTATTTTAAACAAGAAATACCCGTATGCTACTAATAGAATTCCGTGAGTATTGTACTGCGTGTGATGTCTTTTTCAAGAATATTGAATATCGGAGGGATGGATTAAGTTGCGAAGAGAAGAAATGGAAAGATCCTAGTGAAACAACATGAATGTTTTCGTTTGACCGCCGCTAGCTCTTTTCCAGTCTGACCATATGTCAGTCAGCTAACATTTCCCGTCGAGGAAGGCGATGACTAGACACACGTAACACATGTCCTGACTATCTCAGTCGATGTAACTTCACAGTCTCGTCGACTGATTTCCCCTCCTTACCTAGCACTTGACGCCTAACCTCAATATTGCTCACCTTGTTATACCACTTCACACCGGAGATAGAACGCAGACACCTATGATCGAAGACAGCTAGTCTTTTCATGTCTTCCGCTCTCAATGGCGAGGTCTCACAGCCATAAAGGAGGACGGAGCGGACTGTTGAGCAGTACACGCCCTTTGGTCGATAGTCGGATATCACGTCTACGCCAGAGACGGCGTAAACTGGCATATGCGAAACTAGCCCTCTGTATTCGTGCTAAGATTTCGTCGGCGATCAACCCGTTGGGGCTGATGACACTTCCCAAATAAGTGAAGCGGTCAACGTGCTCTACCAATTCACTTCCTATTTCTAATCTAGGGGTCGGTGTAGTCCAATCCTGCAACATCATCTTACATTTTACAGGGGCGAATCGCATGCCAAACATACGAAGATTGTTGCTCAAGGTGTTCAGTAGACTCTGCATTCTGTCAGCGTCCTCACCTAGAAGGACTATATCATCCGCATATTCTAAGTCAACGAGATTATTCCCTGGTAGCAAGTCAATCCCTGAGTCTCTGAAGTGAGTTAGGGTTAAGTCCATTAGTACGTCTATGATGAAGTTGAATAGAAATGGGCATCCTTGATGGACGCCACTAGTCGTCACTACTTCAGATGACAACTCGCTGTAAGCCCTCACCTGGCTGCATGAGTGGTGATTTTAATGTATGGCATGTATATGATCTAGCTGGTGAGATAAAATCTGTAAGATAATAATAACGAGTCGTCCAAACTTTGATATGTTATCCACTTAGTACTGTATAAAGTGGTGCAACTTTAAAGTAATGCAACAATAAAATTTTGAGGATACTGTAAGTAAACGACAACATTTCAAATAAAATTATCAGTATGATTGAGAAAGGGACTTACAATGAACCCGGCCATTGGACCATTCAATTCTCTTGTGTGCGGTGCAATTTGTAAAGAGGATTGACGTAAACACTCTGAGAATCCGATACACGTTTCCATTGGCAAATGGATTAATGTGACTCCAAAATCTTTACGCCATGAATCAAGCAACCGTGATTTATCTCTAATGTATAGTCCATGTACGTGGAAAAAAATTGTGTTTGTAAACTTTTAGAAATCGAATATTATTCTGTTTACTTTTTTAATTTAATCATAAACTATTTTATAATAATAAAAAAGACAAAATGTGCCCACCTGAGATAGTTTTATTTCGAGCTTGTACTTCGCCTACAATAAGTAGTATGATGGGATGTTGAAGAGAAATTCATTCACAGTGGATAACTATGTTAACTTTTTCTTTATTCCTTGCATTCTGG
>OX235274.1:105006702-105112676 GCA_944472155.2 Trichobilharzia szidati | reverse complement strand
AAAATTTGGTCTAAATTAACATGTTCGTTAACCGCATATTCGTTTGAGTACCAGGCTTCCAGAAATTCTCTGGCACTTTTGATGTCACGTCATTATACACTTCAATTAGTCCAAAACTAGCAACAGAAACTATGCAAACATTACTCTGTAGTGATGAAAACATAAAGAACGCGATCTTCAACTTTAGTAGAACTCATAGAATTATGTCTTACAACACACTTCCAATTCAATACTCAAATATACGAATAGATAAGAGGAACACCAATGGGATCGCCCATATCAGGATTAAGGGTTGAAGCCGTCATGCAAAGATTAGAATCAATAGCTCTACTCATAATCAGAATCAAAATCAGGGTACGTTACGCCGATAATACATTTGCGATAATTAAAAGAAATGATTTGGAATATATCCATAAATTAATAAACAACAAATATGAAGACATCAAATTCACAAGAGAAGAAGAATTAGATGGCAAAATCCCATTTTTAGATGTCTTAATCAGGAGTACTAACACAGGAAATTTAGAAACAGAAAATCAACGCACACAGATCAAATACTCAACAAAAGTAGCAATAACTCAATTACTCAGAAGAAACTGTGTGCAGACATTGTTTAAAAGAGTTCAAACACACTGCACCACTCCAGCGTTGAGAAGAATGGAAGAAAAATACTTACTGTGTTAAAATCGAGTGACAACACTAACAAGAAACCATCATCAAAGACTTCTAGAAAACTCATACCACCACATATAAAAAAGAGTATCTCTGAAATCACTTCATTCGATATGGTGCAAACGAGAAGATCCAACAGAAAAAGAAGATACAGTTAATCTGTATTGCTGAAGCTTTGGCTATCGAAACAGAAAAGCCAGATCTCTGTGTACAGAAAAAGTTCGTTCAACCCCTCCAACTTTCATGGTCTTAATCCCCCTATGCTAAAGTATGGTAACCCCCAATCATATTTTAGCTCTACCAATTCTTCATTTTTTTTCATTTTTGTCTATTCAATTTGTATACTCTTCCTTATTAAGTCAGTTGTTACTATTACTACTCTCACTTTTAATTGTCCCCGGTATTATTTCACTTGTTCCACTTGTCATTCTAAATCAATTCCTTTATGCAACATTAAATTCTATGCTATTAAATTTCACACAATATTACGTAACGTTTTATTTTTTCGATTTGTCTACTAATCTTATAATTGCACACCTTTTTCAAGTTCTATCCATCCTATGAATTATTCTATGTATGACATTAATATGCTTTGCCACTTGACATTTAACTACGATTATAATCACAAACATTTTAGTTTTAATTGCATTTCGTATTATTATTTCATGCATTCACACCTATGTTTCAATTCCCTCACCGGATATAACTTCTTAAAAACCATATATATACGGTTGTACAGCTTGATGATAAATTCGTTGAAAAGAGTCTCTTCGCTGAATCATTTGTTTTGATTTTCTACAGTTAATACCATTTACAAAATGAATTGTATGAACTGTAACAGATATATATATATTTATTCCTGTTTATGCAGGAACATACCAATTGTACAGACATGGGTAAGTTATGATATAAATTACACATATTTCTATGTTTGGTGAATTTACAGTTTGGTTGTTCTTTCTGACATTAGAGTCAGCCGGAACAGTCTGCTAAATAGTCTGTTTGTGTAACACTTAAAGAGATATAGAAATATTGTCCTCGCATTAACAAAACACCCAGACATCAGATGAATGTAATACAAATATCTGAGAAAAATAAGGCTTGAAGCGTCGGTGGCACAGTGGCTAGGACTCTCGCCGACCATGCACATGGTCCGGGGTTCGATCCCCTGCCGGCGCACACCCGATATCTATGGTTGGCCTGAATTTGGGCTACCGATATCCATGCTGAAAATTCCTCACTTGTACTGAAAATGCGGTGTGGAATCAAGCTGTAAATCATATCATATCATATAGAATTCAATTCTCCTACATAACTTTGTTGTGAACAGCATCCTTGAGTTAAAGTTTATTGGTGTATTAATTTGAGATCAGTGATATATTTATTCCATTTTTTCAGCCCGGTACGTTCGAACCAGGTGACGCTTTTTGCACGTGTTCTCGTTTATATTCATTTATTGCTTACTGTTGATCAATCTTTAATAACGATGGGCCGAAATTCTAAAAAGAGTGTTCGTGTGAACACCAGTAATTTAGAAAATAGCACCAGCTCGTCTAATAACACATTACCACCCCTTATTATTAGTAGTTCACCCAACAGAAAAGACTCGAACATAACTCTGACCCCTGTAATACAGGTGGAAGATGTTCCGTCTGAAAAAGTGGAGCTCTCTTACTTAACATGCATTATTAAAGAGATGCAGCTACAGATTGATGAATTAAAAACGAAATTAAGTTCATTTGAATGTATACCCGAAACAATCTCACTTATGAAAAAGGAACTGCAGGATCCTACAATCCTAAAGCTTTTTAATATGACCTCTAGAATGACGCCTACTGACTCAGAAAATGCGAAGGAGCTAGAAAACGCCATTGACTTTCTATCCAGCGAAGTTGTTAAAAGGCTGGCTTCGAAACAAAACGCTATAGTGTATAATGTACCAGATAGCGAGCCCATTAAGTCGGTCCAGCACTCATTGCTGAAGGCTGCAAATCTCTTGAGTGCACCTTGTCAGTGCATTCGCCTAAGTAAGAAAGACCTAAAGCATCCCTGTCCTATACTCTTTAGGTTCGACAGCTACATAATAGCTGAACGATTTAAGAAGGCCGAAGATCTTCTGGCTACTGCCACTAAATTCAAAACTATTAAAGTAGTCTCGGATAAAACAACTAACCAAAGGCAAGCAACCAAGAACTCCTTCGATAGAAAGTTGACCACACCGAGAACTACACCTGGTATCAGTGCTAAAGTGTCGACGGACACTGAAGCACAGCAAGTCACCTGTATAGTGTTGGAAAAAAATCGGCAAGTAAAAGCGACTCGAAACTCAGTAAGAGCAGTGTCACTGGGTGCAATCCTAAAGTACATGAGAGCACATCTGGAAAACCTGCTGACATACATGAGGTTGATATTGACTCACAAACTATGTCTGACCAGAAACCACTGGCAGACCACACTCAATCTGGATGCAAGCCCGAGAGTCCCGCAGTAGAAACTGCAAGAAAGACGACAAAGCCTAGAGTCCCACTCCAGACTTCGACATACCTCCCTCTCAATAAGTCTAATAAGCAACATGCCAGTCTAAAAAGAGACAATGCATGGGCAAAAAACCATATTCCCAAAAAAGTCATCCATCATGTGAATGGGAACACCCCTTCCCGAACTAGGAGTAATATACCTAGCAACGCACATAACTTGGGAATGCAACGTAGAACGGATCATCAGGATATAAGGAGCACTAAACGGGGCTCGTATAGGCACCATATTAATGCATATTCTTCTCCAAACTCTCACACTATCTATGTTGAACCTCAGCAACATAATGAGTATAGATCGACACATGACCCTCTCAATAACTTCACTCACACATGTGATGTGAGCCAATATGCATACTACTATGAAAGACCCATGAGGTACAACTACCAAGGTAATCTTAACACAGGGTACCTAGGTCAAGCAAACTATATATCACCAGTAAATGAACGCAGATGCCCACCCATGGATGCTAAAAGTCAAAACATGCAACAGGATTATTTTCGGATGCAGCAAACAATAGCCCCACTCGCTGCACAATTCATCCAGGAAATAGTACACACACTGACTCTGTCTCACCAAATGACTTGCAAAAGCAACCACAAATTAGACGGAATAGACTTTAATATACAAAATATAGACTCAGCGATTAAGACTTTGAAGTCTAACGGTAGTACTGGAACAGATGACATACCATCTGTCATGTACAAAAATGGTAGCACGGAAATGGTAGTCTTGTTACTTAGAATATTTACTCTCTCATTAGAAACTGGAACTTTTCCTGAAGTGTGGAAAACCACATACATATTACCTAAGCACAAAGCAGGGGCCAAAACCAGTGTATGCAACTATAGACCTATCAATATAACACCGGTAATATCCCGAATAATGGAGAAAGTGGTTAAAGACCAAGTGTCAGACAACTTACTAGAACATGAACTTATCAATCCATCACAACACGGATTTCTCAAAAAGAGATCATGCGTGACCTGTCACATAGACTTTTTCAATGAAGTTACACGAAGTAGGGACAACAGAGAACTAGTAATTGTGCTCTATTTCGATATAACAAAAGCCTTCGACAGAGTTCCCCATAATCTGCTAGTCAGCAGGTTATGCTCACTAGGGATATGTGATCCTCTCCTGAGCTGGATAAAATCATTTCTCTGTGGTCGAAGTCAGACAACGAAAGTTGGCTCCATAATCTCAAGACCTAAACCAGTAAGTAGTGGTGTAATCCAGGGAAGTGTATTAGGCCCACTCTTATTCATAATATATATAAACAGTATCTGTGAATGCTTTAGTGTAGGTAAACCAATACTATATGCAGATGACTTAAAAGTGACGTATAAATGCAAGAACACAGATCTTGGAATAACAGTAAACGCCATACAGCAAGAATTAGAAAAAATGGATAGATGGTGTGACACCTGGCAACTCCAATTTAATGTCAAAAAATGTGGCTGGCTCTGCATAGGTTGCAACAATTTAGAACTTGACCTGACAATTCAAGGCCATGCACTTCAACGACTGGAATCTGTACTGGATCTAGGGCTGAAATATTCACATAACTTATCATTTTCTGAACACATCTCCAAACAAGTGTCAAAGTCACGCAGACTTATCGGCTTTCTACTCAGGAACTTCTACAGAAATGAGTCTAGAATTCTGTTGTACAAGGTTTGTGTGCGTCCTTTATTTGATTACTGTTCATTCATGTATAGTAGCATACGCATAGAGGACAAATTGAAAGTCGAAGGAGTGCAGAGGTACTTCACGTTAAAATTACTCGGAACCGGAAATGGTACGAACTACTCCACTAGATGTGATACCCTAGGACTAGAAACACTATGGCTAAGACGCCTGAGACTAAACTTGACACTTTACTATAAGCTTCTAAACCACTTAGTTTTTACCTCTACTAATGGCACTCGACTTTCAGATGACAATGGCTACAAACTAAGACACACTAAGGGTACAGTAGCTATCGAACAATGTAAAACAGCCACCAGGCAAAAGTTTTACTTGATTAGGTATGCACAGATATGGAATAAACTGCCAATGGAAATGCGTCAAGCAAGTACATTGGCCTCCTTCATAAAAGTGCTTAATGACAAACTACAAGAGTTTGCAAACGATATTAGTTCTAGTTCCTATCTGAGAGCCTCCGAAATTATAGGTCCATTTAATGTATAAGCTTAAATACTACACCTGTTGTTTTTTGCCTATATTTATAATTCTAGATAAAACATAAACGGTTAAGATACGTATCCTCAAACAGACAACAAATCTCGTTTGTAAAACTACTACCCAACACAATAAGTGGAATAAAATGGACATAAACCGACAACATGAAAAAGGTATAACTCACCACAACATCACATGGACAGATGAACACTCGTTGGGCACCATATATCCCTCACCAACTGCAACCCACCTTTCCTTAGATAATGTGATGAACTTATATCCATAATGTTGCTGAGCAGTCAATATTCTCAACTCCTGTCGGAACAGCTGAAACTCATAAACCTTCCTAACGCTAAGAAAATACCCACAAGCAGTAGAAATCCATTAATTAATGCGTCCGAAGCTTATGTACTTACTCCCAACAATGACATTGAAGATCAAATGAGATAAACACATCACTGATCTCAAAATAACACATCAATGAACTATAATTCGAGGACTCTGCACACAACAAAGTTATGTATGAATATTTACTTCAAGCTTTATTTTTTTCCCAGGCACTTATAATCCATCCACCAAAGACCTGGGTTTTTTTGTTAATGCGAAGACAATACTCCTGTATTTCCTGTTGTGTTGCACTCACTGACAATCTAGCAGATTTTTCCAACTTTGCACAGAAATGATTGTTTATAAGTGAAAAGGCTGTTTTATACTACTGGAATTAACCTTTATCAAGTGTATGTATAATCTCCATCGAACATGTAAGGCATATCTTGCTACTGCCTGTAAATTGTGATTGAATTATGTGGTTCTATTTCTGTAACAATTTGATGATGCCTGTAAACTGGCGTCCCTCATGTACTGTACTATGAGAATAAATTTATTTATTTATTTATTTATAAGGACTCCTGACAGAAATTATTGCGGGGTTCTTGGGACACATACACAGAAGTTACCCTATGCAACTACTTTTTAATGTTGTATCACTTTTCCAAGTCACGCGCTTCTGCTTTTGATGCGTCCATCTCTAACGTCTGGATGTGAGGCGATTGCGAACAAGAGAAACTTGCTGGATACTTTGGAAGTTTTACAAGTGCTCAGTTCTATCATGGGATATATGAACAGCGAATCTCTAGTTGACTATGCCACCAGTTGTATTATTGTTCCCCCTTGTTCACATATGTTTTTCAATACAGCTGGAGTTATGGAAATATCAAATGCAGTTTCTACCGGTGGATCAAGTGTTGATGAAGAACTACAGAGACTAGTCCAGTATCGTCACAAACTGAATGGAGGTGATTCAGAGTTTGTGAAAATTATGACGAGTGGACTGTGTGGCTACCTTGATGCATCTGTGAACAATCTACAACTGGACTAGCTCACCAAATTTCACGGATCTCTCTTAATCTCTCTTAATCGTTGTGTGAAGCGCTGTGAAAGTCCTAGGTAATTATTATTCTTTCAGTGGGTGAAAGGTCTAAGTTACACCTAATCCAGTTGCGTATAATATTAGGCTTCATTAGCGTTAACGACGGCAGTGGCCGTAGAAGTTCTGATTGATGTAAGTTTCTTGGACATTATTTATACTTAACCAACTAGTCTAATCTCAATATCGAGTATGTACTCAATGGTGGTAGAAGTCCACGAAATAATGCATGTAAAGCATACGTATACTTCCCACGATCACTGCGACGCTTTGCGGAATACCTCAAAATCGTGGAATAATCAAACCTCACACAAAATTGGATTAACTAAATTCGTACGGCAAACAAGCTGTAGTACACATCTCGGTACTCATCCACATGTTGATCATGCTGGCAAATCCAAATTACTAACTATACACCGCCAATTAATCAGGATATCTAAGAAACAATGAAAATATGCTGTTAGTCGCATTTCGAATCTTAGTGACTCATTCGACGATGTTATTCTACCGCTGAATGCTTCATTTGTCACTTTGTATGGATTAGTTCGCAGTCATCCTGGTTCCTGACAGAAATTAATTAAAAATCCACCGGCTGCTAGTTACGGTGATTCTTTAGTACTTCCTTACATGTTTAACTGGACACTAACAGCTGTAGTGAGCCTCTTGAAGATGATATTTCTGAGAACATCACTGTCGGCAAACTAACTAACGTTTCACAAGCCACTTTCACACATTCTTCAATAACCCTGCTATATGTAACGCAGCCTACAGTTGTCACGCGCATTTTCGACAAGTTTAAACGGTATTGGTGCTTAGATTTAAATCACGTAAATTGTTTTTCCTATGTAAAGTGGACCTGCAGACATTTTTCCATTACCTTTCCTTGCTTATATATATATATTGTGTGTCGGTGAAAGTGTAAATATGCTTGCCACATGTATATGTTATATATCATATTGATGATGCCTGTAAACTGGATATGTCGTGTGGGAGGCGTGCGCACTGCTTCCATCCTCCTACACCTATAGCTTCTAAGAGCTCGTTATTGATTCCAGGTCCAGTGCAGGTATCCCAGTTCAATTCGGGATGGTTGAAATCACCACAATCTAGTTTGTAGTCGAAGTTCAGCGTAGGTATGTGCTCTGGCGTTACTGCAATAGCCGTATCAATCATTATACGGCTATAAGGAACACTGTACATCCATCCCACGAGAATTTTATTTTCGTTCATGTTGAGACCTATCTACTTAGATTCTGGGAGTTTGTCGATAGTTGGGCTTGTAAAAGTATTAGAGTCAGTAGATTTAGAAGCATGTGTTAGACACCCGCCTCCTCTTTTTCAACTCTATCATTCCTGTGGATGTCATAGTTATTAATTACCAGCTTTGTGTCGGGTATATCATTAGTTAGCCAGGTTTCAGTTGTCAGGGTTAGTGTTGGCCGTCCCATGAATACTAAGCTGTGAAGTGATGTTATTTTTTTAAGGAGAGATCGAGCACCTAAGGGTATAACTTTCAGAAAACCAGTGTTGTTGAGAGAACAGTCAGTAAGTTTTCTTGTTACTGTCCCAAATTTCTGGTTGCCTATATTATGTTTGGAGGGATTCTGAGATGAGACAGTGTCAACGTGCCTATCATTCCCTGAATAAATTATGCAGCGCGAAGAACTATTGTTTTCTGCAGCCGAAAATAATCCCGTTCCATATATACATGTCCCTGTCATCATTATGTGGGTATCTTGGCCTGTTTCTCGGTGTTAGACAGTTCGTGTTGCTGTCCAGGTTGTAATTTATAGAGTCGAAATACCCAGTTTTTAGACTGTCCTGAGGGTAGTGCGTGCTTGTTCTTTCGTAGTCGCATATTTGTTGACTTGTTTTGTATGTGTATGCAGAAGAACCATTAGCCAATATATACCCGTCATGCTGATAGGGCCTTACATAACAACTAGGAGTGCTCGGAAATAAAAATTTATGTTCAGATGGTACCTAGTAGTGTCCCGTCTAGTTGCCCATATGTTCTCACTATTCATTTTGGGTCCCGTTCTCAAGTTGTATGTGCCTATAGGCATATTACAATCTCAGGAGTCGTGGGTCTTATTTTTCTTTTTAGTCATTCTGGCACCACATGCGCGTCTGGTGGCTCATGTTTTTGTGTGGTTATAGCCATATTTGCTGTATGCTCTCATCTCACATAGCCTGTCATAGTTTGGAGAAGAGCACTTTTACTCGCGTGTTCCGTCTTCTTTGTGAGACCTGCCGTAATGTATGTATAGTTCTTTCCTAGGTTGACATGCTGTTTGTCGGACTTATCGCAAGGGAGGTATATGGACGCCCATGGATGGATCTTGGGTTTTGAGGACCTTTTCCGGCTTTTGAATTGAGACCATCTTGCTTGGCCCTGGGTGCAGTGTGATCTGCCGATATTTGAAGGTTATCTGTAGTGGCAGCATCCATGTCTACCTCACGTGTGGGGTCGGTATTCTTCCCAGGATTGTTCTCCTCTTATTATTATTGCTCCTTTTGTGTTTCACTTCACTCTCACGTGTCGTTTGTTCACCTTGTTCTATGCAAGTATCGCTTTGTGCTTAAGTGTCCTTCGATACTTTCGCAATGACACTAGACATGTTTTGTGGTGTGATCGTGTTTGTATCTAGGGTGTTCTTAGCTACTTGCTGCTGGTTGGGGGTTTTGTACGAGACTATTTTAACACTCTTGGATTTGTAAAAGAGGTCAAAATATCCCCAGATTCCCTTAATTGTTCGACTATTATATAGCCGTCAAATCTGAATACTGTGGGACATGTGCGACCTAGGTTTTTTTATTTAACCGAATACAATAACAGAGTGTACTTAAGAGGTTTGCAGCCCATGCCAAGGAGTGCCAAACCAACTTTGTAGGCTCACTGTCTGATACATAGTACACTGTTGTGTTCTATTTGGATATGAGTCTTTTAACAGCTTCACTCGAGAAAAGTCCATGGCGTTCTTTGGTTCTTTAGCACTTTTCGACTCAGTATGAGTTGGTTCAGGCTTAAAATTAGGGAGTTTTAGAGAAGCCATATCCCCCAGTTCCTTTTTAATTTGCGAGATGGTTTCTGGTATGAAGTCAAGTCCTGAGATCATTTATTTGCAGCTGCATATGGTTTATGATGCAGATGAAGTTAGAGATCTGTCTCACAAACATTTCAGACATCGCATCTAGAAAGTGCGGTGAATCAGGTAGTTGAAACCGAGGATCGAAGAGAGTGCCAGGCAAGAATATCATAACTTAGCGCCTTTGGGGCCATTATAAGTGCGAGAAAATACAAGATCTTATATGATCTAGGGATTCACATCTGTCTTCCGTAAAGGTTGATGGGGAGTCTATGTAGACAATTCATCTGCTTGAAACCTGAGTTTATGTGTTGTTTGACCCAATATTTACTGGACAACTTCCGTTTTGTCTGGGATAGACACCTGCTCAACACTTCAAGCAAATTTAAGTGAGTTTCGTTTCCCCTTCTGTAAAGGAATTACGGTTGCACATGTAGGAAACTGCAGTCATCGGTTATGATGCACATGCATGTAGAAGTACACTGCGTTAACTTACATTAGTTTAGTACTGAAAATGTCATAAGATACACAAATCTAGTGGCTAAATGAGGTTAACAATGCCATTTTGTGATGGTAATAGTAAAACAACACCCGTGTTGCTGAATGAACAGTAAAATCACCTTACCCACTCACTTTTGCTTTCAGTGGCATGAAAATGACACAACATAGAGTGGATCCACCACAATTAAGCTAACTTGGATAAGTTCTCAGAATGAATAAAATTCATGTAAATGCCAATGCGAGACATTGAAATAATGCGTAAATCCAAAATAAACGAAGAAAAATCTATTCCACTTTCCTTCACTTGTAACATTCTAGAGAACTACCTTTAGAGGCTGATGGTATTGACGTTCACGCATAGCACGAAGTATACTTACGCAAGATCTAATACCCACAACTTCTATAGTACTCGTTCCGCGCAGACCAAAGGCAAAGCAAAAGACAATATTTGATCGTCCAAATTACGAGATATATTTCGGGACCGAATCGGAGTGCGAGGTGATTGCTTAGCTGGCTAGTCGAGACCACATATGTTTTCTGTGCTCTCTGGTACTTTGCTGCTTGCCACTTCTTTTCTATTTGCCTTGTAGTAGAAGTTGCACAGATCTACATTCCGACTGAAGCTGAGAAACAATTGAAGTCACTTACTCATATATCATCCCTCAAGGTTTGGCTAGTAATGGCTCAGCATCCTTGATGAAATCCACTGTCACCATAACAAGACGCTGTACATCATCTTATACAAGCACTGTCAATGATCCAAAATGGCTTGCATATGGCTTTCTACGTGTTAATCAACTTACTCGTACGGAACAACTATGCAGTGACAAATGGCGGGCTCTGGCTGATGTGGGTGCAGTAAAACAAATCTGCTTGTCAATAACCACTTTTAATCTACATTCAGTTGAATTCACATCTGGTGTTACTCGCAATAAAAATGATGTCAAAATCATACAAATAAATCACTCATTTTAAATTAATACCCAATTTGAACATAAAACAAGAACAATATACGATGCCGCACACAATAAAGTTATGTAGAGGAATTGACTTCAAGCTTCATTTTTTCCCAAATATTTGTAATCCATCCAACGCATACTTCGGTTTTTTGTTGATGCGAAGACAATATTTCTATATTTCTTAATGTGCTCCATTAAATGACTAGCTATCAGTTTGTACTCACAAACTAATGTCAGAAAGGACAGAGACCATGCAATTTCACCATAAATCAAATTGATGTAATGTAAATAACACTTATCCTTGCCTGTACAACTGTTGTGTCCTACATATATAGGAAATATATATAATGTTGCCATTTCATTTGCCATCTTTTTAATTGGATGTGATAAGTGACTAGTTATATCAGGGTTATAAGTATACATGTGAAATTATATAAGATGGCACATGCTGAGAAAGAAGCGTATGTATTTTAGACACTCATGACAGATAATTAGGGAACTGAAACGTTCATAATGGATTGCTTTCTATCGTACATAATTGAGGTAAAAAGAGTTTGCCAAAGTAAGTGTGTGAGTTAAACACATCACACCGGTGGTTTATTGAGCTCTAATTACTAATGGGATCGTTTTGATTAAATATACTTTAGGATACATGAGTACTTATTTGACTATTCGATATCAAAGAAGTGAGTCTGGTGTAAAAATAGCCTTGAGTAGTCACACGAACAACAGATTAGAAAGTTCGCATAGGTGATTAAAATAAACTTATCAGTCGGGAACCGAAATCTGGGTTTACTGTAGGGAAGGGGTAACTACGGATCACTGAGGTAAATCAAAAGAAGCACGGAAAGACTAACCAAACAAGTCAGTATCTCGCCGAAGTAAGTTCCACAATAGTACTGGCTTCTTTACTGAAAGCAGAAGCCTACACAGCGCAAAATCATGCACATACCACTTCCTGTCGTCACCATGCAGTCAAACTTATGTTGCAGTCTCACTTTTGAGCCCTATAAAAGATAAGCAAAGGTCCACTGAACAATAATGATTTTGAAAATTTTAGAAGATTGCGCAGGCGTGAAGGGAAATACTGTAACAGCACAAGATGCTTAGTATGTGAAACCTTAAGGGTCTTGTTGTCTAGGTCGCTTGAACGACTTCGAGCCACTTCCATACCGGCTTCAACAGCAAATAACTCTCACGACTGTTGTGTTGCCATCTATCCTGTTAGACGTGGGCCTTAGCCACACTAATTATAGATTATTTAGCCTGGTCTGCTGAATCTGGTTGCCAAACACAATGCACGGACTCACACATGTTCCTTGAAAACCCACTTGTCTGCAATTGGATCTAGTCAGAAAAAATAAACAAACATGTGTCAGACCACTACTAGAATATCGTCCATTTATTCTCAGCGGCACTCGCTTAAGTGACAGGCTTAAAATAGAAAGTGTACGACGATACTTTACGTCTAAACTACTAGGATTCGACTGTGAAAAAACTACACATCAAGGTGTATAACTCTAGGTATCGACCCACCCTGGTTGAGACGACTCAGCATTTACCTAACGTTCTTCTTCAAAGTCTTGCATAAAATATCATTCTCAGACAGTCAGGAGATACAGTTCTCACCGGAACTCTCCTAAAATCTGCGTAACCAAACGTGCACGGTATCTAGGAAAAGCTGTAAAACAGCACTCGGTGCAAACTTCTTCATGGTCATATATTCTAAGATCTGGAGCAGTTTACCCCTAGAAATAAGGACCTGTCACTCTATTATAACCTTAAGCGCTTGCTATATAAACTGTTTCATCCCAATGATTATGCCAATCAGACCGCACCACTTAGTTCCAAAACGCATCAGTTATTAGAACACCATAACGCTTAGACTCATTACTATATACTGTGACACTAAATAAACACTAAGACTTCGCAAAAATACATGAAAAAACAACTAGAATATAGGTAATGTTTACTATACACTGCAATACAATTGAGATAAACATTTATATATGCACAAAACATTAATGTTCTTTTGATGTTCACATACTTTCTCTTTCTAGTATTCTGCTGCTGAGCCTACTCTTCTATTTACCTTCTGGTCGAGGTCGAAACACCCTACATTTAAACTGAAATGAAGCTGGACTCCAGACCAATTTAAACCATAACCACTCAAATTCCGTAAACGATCCCATGCCACCATTTGAAGACTCTGGCAAAAATTCTGTACAAGGAGTATTCATGATGTGAAATAAAGAAGCAACTGGTTTTCAAACAGTTTCCAATGCCTTACCCAACTTACGTGCACAGTCTGTCATGCAGACACAAATGGCGGCAATGGATAGTTCTGGAATCGACCTCGGCCCTATTTGATGCAGTTAAACAATCCAGTATGACCTTGTCTAGTTTTCGTATCCACCATCAAATTCCTTTCCTGTTATAAAACTTTCCTGTGCTAAACAGAACGTTTGTGGTTCATCTTGGACTTATGTGCCCTTTATGTTTGGATGCACACTATCGTTGGCTATGACTAATTTCGCTTTTGAATGCGGGATAACCTCAGTTTTGAAGCACAATAATCCTTCGTCAAGTCAAAATTCTGTTTATAACATAATTTTACTTGTAACCATTCGGTTTTGTTTTAGATTTGCTCGATGTTTTGGAACAATTCGATTTCATTTCGGTTTGGTCAAAGACTGCAAGCCTGTCTCCTTAAGGATTATTCGGGCGGCTCCTGTAGTAACTACAACGATGTCATTCTAGCATATTTAATGGTTGGAATTTGACTTGGGTTAATTAAAAAAAATGATTGGAATCCTCGTGGTGCGTTCAATCCAATCAATAAAAGTGGGTATGTTGTATTTCCAGCCATATCTTCAACTTTGCCCCTACTGTACTTTTTATGGAATGCTTGTGTCTAGAAACGCCCTATCAGCACAACCAATCTCAACATTTACGTGACTTATGTACAAAATCATGAGAATTGTCACAGTGAAGCAGTCATGAAGTGTAATGTCTAATGTAGATGATGGCCAAGTACATATGCCGATGATATAGTTCATAGCATAAGCGCTGCTCATTATCTTCTAATTCATTTCACTAAGTTTATTATCATGTAATTACCATCATGTATTACGGCACATTCAATTTTCCTCGCGGCTACCAAGAATAACCAGTGGCAAGTGTGTATCTTGCTGCTATTCTGTCAACGTTCGGTCCTCAGGATCACCAAAATGCCATTTTATACAAATGTGCTGCGTGATACAACGGGATGTTGAGTTCGGAGTCCATAATAATGGCTTCATGTATGTTCTTTTCATCACGAGCGCACCATGCAGGAAAATCCACACCAAGTGCTTCGAGTATGAGTTAGGAATTAGATTCCTGATGGAAAACTCGCGATCATGTGGTGTCTGAATGGTGTTATTCTTATTGGTTGGAGTTGCGTCTGTGCCTGCTTAATCATCTTTAAATTTCGGGCATTGTTTTGCACATATAAAAGTAACGAAGTTATATATATGCTCACTGATTCCACCAGACACCGAGGTGATTTTCAATTCTGTCACGGTATTATTCCTGCCAATTATCTACTGGAAGTAAATTCCTTCTCGTGGCCAGTTTCTTCTATTCTTTTACTTTCTTACTCAGATTTACCGTACACAACAAGTGTTACTGGTTCTTTGATATCCTCCTGCGCACTGTGACTCTTTCTACCGAATCGAAACAACCCTAGTCGATTCTAGTGGGGTGGGGTGATATAGAGGACAAAAGAAATCTGTTAAATCAACTGAACCTTCGACGATAAGTCTTTTTATCTGTGCAGACTGAAACACGGGGTGTGCTGTTGGATTTTTGAGTAAGAGCTTAACAGCCACCTTGAGGTGCGATATGTGTCTCTACACTTTCTTTAAATCATCATCAAAAATTACACCTTTCAGCAGCGGTAAGCGTTATATTATTTCTTCGCCAGCTGTAGCGGTTTGAAGAGTTGTCTGGCCACCAGGTTAGGTGAATAAAACTGGAAACTCAGGATTTACTGCGTTTAGAACCCAAATCTAGCAGGAAAGATGGCTGCATGTCAATTGTGAGCGTTATTTCCGGCCCGAAGATACTGGAGACGAGTTCAAAATCACTCATGAAGACAAACTAATTGGTTTCCTAGAATACCACCAAGATATGCAGTCTACATCGTGCTAGAAAACTTGAATACAAATTGCATCATGCATGAGACTAATAAAAAGTTTTATTCATATAGAGAACACCAGAGTGCCACAAGAATCACCACTGTCCAATAGCTTACAGAGTATTTACTCAAATTCATGACTGATCCTGAAGTTATATCTGCAGGTATGTTTTTGAACACATTCACTTTACTTTTCCTCAAAATTCATCGGGAATAATGGAGAAAAACACCTGCCTGTGTCTTTATTTTTACGTGCCAAACAGATGGTGTCTCCTTTGTTACCACTTGAGTAGAGGCGATCAACCTTCTGCTGCTTGCCACTGAGTACACATGCCGCTGGATGCACTCCGATGTTACAGAAGATGCAAAATCAGTAGCTTCCAGCCAAAATTCACCGCCAATTATTGACGTTCATGGTTTTCGTGAACCTGTTTGTTTAGAGGCGGACTCCCTTCGTCAAGCTGTGCCAGGATGACCGGACGCGGTTGGATTTTGGTATGGAAATCTATTTCACCCAAGTAGTCCTCCAACCATGAAAGTAGCGGACTGCCAATACGCATCTGACCTATTTTGTGGAGGAGATGGTCGTGCTGAACGGTATCAAACGCCTTTGCCTAATCGCGGTAGGCCACATGGACTGGAACGTTGATATCCCAGCATGACTTCAGTCATTATGTGCCAACAATAGAATTGTTGTACGGGGTCTACCTCTCCGGAAACCATGCCATGCTTCATTGAGTGTTTATTCCTATTAAACTGTTGCCGGATATGTTCATCAGCCAGATCAACAATACCATAGAAAGTAGTGCTGCTGGTCGATTGCTTTTTGCTGGCCTGCACCACTGAAGAGAGCAGAAATGAGGGTCGTCTTCCAATCACTAACTGAGAGAATGAAGTAGTCGTTGGAGATTTCCAACGAAGGCGAGTTTTCATTATCATATCAAGTTAAGTCTTTCCATAAGACCCCGAAAACAATGTACCGATAATACCTCATGTGCCCATTCTGCTTGTCAAAAACATGAAGATCTGGGCAACAGGTAAAGTGTCACACCAAAAGCGACCCAGAATTTGTATATTCCAGATAAATAAAAAATTTACTTCTATGACTGGGAGAATGTGCACACTAAATGACCGAAATATTATAACCAATACGCTAATAACTATCAAATAATAATAATTTATGTTTCGTATAAACAGGAAAGTTTACAAGAAATGCATGCCATTTTTACAGGCACGATCAGTAATGTCATAAATTACAGTCCTGAAGTATCATAAATTAATACTTTTTCAAAAGTTTAAATTGTTCAATTATTGTACAAGCAATCAGAACATGTTCTTATAAATTTTAAATTGTAAACCATTTATTAAGGTCACCATCAAAGTTGAGCGACAACCCAAACTTCGTTCCATTTCCTGCTGATACTTATGGTCAACCAGTTAACAGCGTATATCTGGGTGAGTTCTATGCCGCCACGCTATTGAACGCTATTTCAGGAGGAATAGAAACTTTTGCACAGCTGCAAAATGGTATAAAATGCAGTTATGAATAATACATTATTGGAAATAAATTTACAAGATAAATACAAGAAGAAGCTATATAGTACTTGAAATGATAGTATACATTTGCAATGTTTAATGATAACCATATTGGTCTAAGCATGGAAACTATGATGTTTTCGATGAAGATATAGCTTTGTTCAAACATTGGTGTTGTTGTGTTTTCAATCAAAGCAACCAGACTTTGGGCAAGCAACAAATATGAACAAAGAGCAAGTTTTAGCTTTAATAATGGCCTAGGTAGTTAGCATAAAAGTAGAGTATAATAGTGCGTAAATGAAAAGATTATTGTGAGGCAGGTAAGTGATATTTAAGTGAGGAGTGAATTCAAAGATCTGGAAAATTAGAACCCGTAGGACAAGCTTACCTGTAAGATGTCTCACGAATTTCTGTAGGGCCCAACGGGTAGCATCTTGACAAGAAGCTGAACAGGCTTGTAGATGGTAGGAGCAAAAGCACTTCTTTACTTATAATTTAGATCTGTACAACCCTTATTTTGTTGAGGGTCCAGACTAATGTTTAATTCTCAAGGTGTCGAAAAAGCATGTTGCTGTTCTACAGATCGGAGTGATTCACATTTGTGACCACTATCATATCTGCTAATCAGCATGCGCCAGCCTCCCTCTTTTATCGGCGAATACCAAATTGTTTCAAATAGAGTTAAATTGGAACCCAAACGATGGAGACTCTGTTAGACCATCTTTCGAAAAATGCATCTGGCGATTACATTGCAAATCTTAAGTTTCCAGCAATCCTATATCTAAGTGCATAGTACGTAATGCCTGAACAAAATGACCGGCGGACAGTTAATTACAAATTTTAGCAAATGATATGTATATCTATAACAGAATTATCTAACGCTCATAGGAATGAAAAACAACCTACAAAAGCATGATATTGGTATCTAACAGCTCATTACTAGACGTAAAACTGATAGAAAAGGTGTACTTTGGATGTAGGAGTATATTCGCAGCCACCCAAATTCTGAAATGATCTAGGAAATAATGGCCGTCTACGAAGACTTCGTCAGAATGCAGATATGTAGTACCGTGCAAATGTCTGAAACACAATTGGTGGTCATTAACGTTTCATAAATCATTGACTCCCTCCTAGTTGGCGATGTTGTCTGTGAGCTACTAGACTACAGAGTGTTAGGGTGGTAAGGTTTGTATTCAGTCATCCAAAGTGCCTTCACTTTTTTATTATAACAAGGTGTTTTACAGTTCGTGTGCGATGCTTGAAACTCCCAGCGATACATAGTAGTTCCTCTAGAATATCCAGTGAAGTGTTTTTCCTTCTAAATAAAGCTGAACCTTAACTAACGCAGGCGGTAAACTGAACAGAAAGTTCTATCTAACTATGCTGAGTGTTGACGAATGTTTCTGAGTAATCAGTGGATGGCCGCAATGTATTATTATCTTTTCCTTTAATTCCTAGAGGAACATAGGGCTTCAGCTGCACGCCTTCATTGCGTTCGGCTCTCTGCTAAAGTTTTCACCTGGCTTCAAGTATGCCCACACGCTTTCATCTCCACTTCACATGACCTCCTCTAATTCACCCTTGGTGTCCGCAATGCGCAACACATCAATGTTGCTACCGTCATTTTATCGGCTGTTTGCAGACTGAAAGTGTTATTTGGTCTCTATTTGATGTTGGTTTGTGACGAGACCTGACAACTGAAACTAAAAATGTTGTCAATTCGATGGCCACCAGTTGTGGTTGCATGAATACTGACTGAAAGCCATCGGTCAGTGCCGAATATCGATACCGACGGCGACTATTGCAAATCACATATCACTGATATAAACATATAGGCGGTTAAATCACGGTTGATGGTTAAAAGTCAGCCTCCATGACTCAGTATTTGTCAGGCTGTTTTCTAGTTAATTTTAAGGCATTTTCTTGAATGATCGTCAAGAAAGCTAGTCCTGTGTTATTAATTACCCTGAAGGGAACGAAATTCAAAAGAATTAGTAGATTCGTATGGCAAATGGTGTTAGTGTTTTGTTATCAGGCAATTTAGCGTCCACTATGTTTCTGGTTAAACAACACAAATGCCCTGCATTGACTTCGCTATCAACCAACATTCTTCTTTCTTCCAGATCTACTAATTTTGTAGCCTGCCAGTAGTTACTTTTAGTTTCCTATAGTCTGCAAGGTATGTTATAGCTTAATTGTGAAAAATGAGGTCACACGCTGCACAGAATTCTCAGCATCCATCCAATCTTCAAGTAAATTAGTAACCGTAGCATATTATTAGAATAGTTATTGTTCTACTCAGAGTAATTTCTTATAACGTGCAGTGTTCCCCCCTCAGTTTCTTTCGAAAAATCAATAGTAGTAGTTCTAAAAGGTGCTCAGCGATATAAACAGGTCACTGGTGTATGTAGCTAACTAGGTAAGTTTTTTATGTATGTCCGAGTGAGAAGTATTTATGAAAGTTTTTTTAGTCAGAGATGACTGCTGAAAAGAGTATAGAGCTTTTGTATGCGAGGTAGGAATGTTGAATTTAGGTCGCACTAAGTTTTAATCAGCTCTGGTGCTACTGGCGCTGCCAACGTATTTTCCGGAAAGCCCATTTTTTTCCCAATTTACAACTTTGGATTGGCAAACACATACTTCCAACTGTTCTTGTTATTAGATATTTTGATATAATGGAGTTCTAAATATGGTTTTCAACTACTTAAACCAATCTGCGATAATTTTCAAGAGAAAAGTTCCTTCCACCGATGGAAAACTCGCTAGTGCGCTATCCCATGAACGTTCAGCGCCCCAGCATCTCAGAAAGAAAAGGTCAGTATAACATTAAACTCTAACTCCTTTGTAGATGGCAAAATGTGCACCAGCCTGCTGGGATCTTCATCAAGTCAGCGCTCTGCAGTCAACCGTTTTCAAGTCAGGTGCAGACAGTCAAAGAAGCGGTCTAAAGGATTTTATGATCCGTGTATTGATTATGATGCAATTCCCATCAATACGTACGTAGGAAAGAGTTCCGGGAAGAACTACTCTCCGGAATCAAGCTACGATGGCTACATACACGGCTCGTAGGTTAACCAATAAATAATCGACTGTCTTTTAGCTGTCAGTTAACGCTCCTCCCTGGGTGTGCATATCTCAAGAATAGTAGTAGTGAATTATCACCAGAATGGGATGAAGTCTTCTCTGTAAGGATTCCGAATAAAGGTGACTTGGCATGCCCCATATGTCTACACTCACCTGTTGCACCGCGGATGGGTAAATGTGGACACGTTTACTGCTGGCCTTGTGTAACACAATATATAAAGTATGAAAACGATTCTACCAGCAAAAAGTGTGCCGTCTGTTCCTGCTTGCTACCGTTCGATGATTTAAAAAGGTGAGTAGTTGTTCTGAAACTTAAAAGGTAGGGTGTCGCTCGTTCCAACTACGCAAATAAAGCCGGGTGATAATTTGGATTTCGCACTTGTGAGGCGCTCAGGAAGTGAGGTGACTCGTCGGTCAGCCACTGAAACAGATGGGGCTACTGTTTTTCAGTGTGTATGCGTCGCTGACATTGCATCAATGATGAATTTCAATGAGACGGAAACCAATGAACTCCTAACATACAAGACCATATGCGAAATAGATGGTAGCAACACCGAAATTATTCCTTTCATTGACTTGGTTCTCGACAAATTGAAACATGAAAACAGTGCTTTGCCTAGCACTTATGGGGGTGTAAATAAACTTCCTGACGGTGATACTCAGAGTAATCCTAATAACTCTGCTCATGACCTCTATTTCTACCAAGGTAACTGTGTTATCATTAATAACGTCTTTTTAGTCACAGATGGTCAGCCGATATACCTAGATGGTCTTGCATGGAGATGCCTGTTGACTGAGTATGGAGATATTAAAAACCTTCCAGAAGAGATTAGTACAACCGTTGTCACGATTAAAAACTGCCGAATGAACCCAGTAAGTTTTTTTGCGAAGCTATGTAAAGTATCCACTTTGTACTGCTGAGTAGTATTTATCGTAGTTATACGTTATGCCGCAGTATCTTCACTATTTGTGACAATGATAAAGTGCCTATTCTTTTCTGTGAACTGAAGTCCCCTATGTGAATTAGGTCCCAGGTGAGTATGCTAAGTTTGAGAGGATAATAGTCAGTAGCTAGTGCTTTGTTTAGTGCAGACTGATTTCTATCAGTCACGTTTGCAAAGTGGACACCATTCTGGTGGGCTAAATTGTACCAAGTAAAGTGGGTGTAAGGGCGAGATCTGATGCGGTTTTATAAGGCTTCAGCGGAACTCACCACAACCACCATATACTATCCTGTCATATTGCATTTTTATGGTTTTTCCGTTTTAGTTTCTTCGTAAACGGTTGCGATATCTCAACCATTTACCAAATGGATATGCTTTCAGTTTGGTAGAAATCGAGTTAGAACCACCCCTGGTATCAGAAGCAACTCTAGCCCACTATGCAACAGTTCTAAATAATCGTGCAATGGAGCGAGATCGAAGTCGATTGGAAGACCTAAAACTTACCGAGCTGAAGGAAGCAGCTGAAAATCAGTTCACATCTCTACGTAAGAGCTATTTACTTTTCTTTTGCTTAAAAAGTGGAACGTAAATGTTAAGGGGAATTTTGTTTTTTAGTAAGTGACAATGTTGCATTTTCTATCGCCATATCTATAAGTCCAAAGACTGTGAGGTAACACAAACGGCAAAAAATATGACAAGTTACAGTTGGCATTTAAAAAATTTCTTTGCGTTCCCACTGAAACATAAGGCTTCAAGCTTTAGCTCTGAAGTTTCAGTAGCAGTGGTAATTTTATGGGGTGGGGTTGTTAGCCTCACGCCCAACCTCCCTCTTTGTCGGGATTATAACCGGCTAAGGGGGGTGAAGATGTGCACCGACCGGGACACGAACCCCGGACTACGTGCATGGGTCGGCCAGCGATCTACCAGTCAGCAGTGACGTATACTTATTGGCTGCTAAATATTTTCCCATTAGAACAAATTTTAATCTTGAATCACGTCATTAAAATATGCGTGTGACTGAAGGTTCGAATTCTTAAGAATTCGTTGAAGATTTTCTTAGGGAGGTAATATGGATATTTTCAAATACTTGGCCAATTTCTAATTAAGTATATTGCGGTTTATAGGTCGGGTATTAGTTTTCTGAAGCTAGTACATTCTATTGAACGTTAAGAAACTTGCTAATATACCAACAGGGGTATCGTAACTAATGCCTTGATTTGCTAAGTTGTACGTTAGTTGGTCATTTTTCTCCAGGTGTTTGTATTTGGTGTATGCCAATAACCCATGTATGTGTTGCAATGTTATGTTGCATCATCACTATTTACACTCATAACAAATCGTCACATACCGGTAAAAGGTTAATTTTGTTTCAGGGCATTAAGTTTGTGCTGTTAACCCTTCCTCTTCCATCCTCCAGATTTCGGAAATGTTCATTTAACTTTTCACTGTCACTTCGTCAAATTTAGTTCCTCTATTTCGTCTATGCTTTCCTGAAATATGCAGCTTGAACTGATGCATTCATGTGCAAACGTATAGATTGTTAAGTCAACCGCTCAAATTAGCATTTAAATAAGTTTCACTCGCTAATCGACGTATAGTGTATCTCTCTTTCGATATTTTTTGTACAAAACCTACAAATGAGATCATCCATTATTTTCTATATAATAATTAAAATATTTTTTATGTTCACATTTTTTAGCTCCAGGTTTCGTTCTGAGTGGTCATGTCTCTTTGTCCGAAAAACAAGGTGAGTATACTTCGCCTTACTAAATATATTTCTTAGAACAACCTAAAATGTCTGATTTTGTCGCACTCTCATCCGGGACGAACAGTTCGCAGAAAAAGAGTACATTGCCAGTTAGTTTTGCAGAGGTAAGTCTTAGTTTTGACTACATTTAATGTTACATAAAACTTGAGACAAGCCAACTATCGCCTATTTTCTGTGCGAACTACTTCGGTAACTCCTAACTTAAAATCTCGACCACTGCTGATAATCCAGTCCATCACTAATTTAGCTTTGCTACATCCCCTTCATACTTTACTTGGAAATACCTATTGTTTCACGTAACTTTCGATACTGGCTGATGAGTTCTAGTTGTTTGATGAGATTTCACTTGGGTATATCTTTTAGTGGAACTAACAAAGCCGTTTAGTTTCCTCTCGTGCTGCACTATTCACTTTAGGGCCGTTCAGTAAGGGCATAAGTTTTCTCCAATTTGATGTGATGTTTTGATGCGCTTATCGTCAGTGTGACTTCAAAGCTACCACACACTTACTTATATGTAGCTGATAATCTGTAGCCAAACAATGTTTCACATCACTGGCAGTTCGCTAAATTAGTGTGTTAAGTATTCTTTACGCACTTTACATAAAGATTACATATTATTTGGTCACCGCCACAGACTCCTAATTTAAGATTTCAGGTAACCCAAGAACTGACAGTTCCATGCAGTCATCACTAATGGCCCATCATTCTTGTAACTGGAATTAGCGCTTAGTTAAGCTTCAGCTTGTTCTGTATATGCGTAGGAAGTGTTCTGAAATAGATGGCCCAATTATTTTTACATAGCTGACTATGTTTAAAAGTTGGGCAGCACCGTGTTCGATGTCAGGCTATAGTGGTGTCTAAGCGATTTTTTTCTTTACCAGCTTCGTCAATTTTACAGTTTGCATCTGATTTGGATTTATTTCCTGTTTTTTTTTTAATGCTTGCATAGGTTTCTCGTGCAGGCGCACTGAGCGTTGTTGGTCCAGATCGTGTTGCTCATTTCTCACGCAGTCCTCCGAAGCCACAGACTTCTAAAGGTTTTAATATCAATTCCGAGTGCTGGCCTACGTTAGGAGAATCCTCGAAAGCTCCAGCCAATTTGATCAGAAAACCAAGCAACGTCACATCTAATTCTGGAGAATAAATAAGGGTTTTGACTGACAAACAATTTGTTTAATGCCTAAACCGAATTCTCATTATTACATCTGAAGTATATCGCCATTTGTGCAGGACTGTTCATTGGCTCTGAATAGAAATACATATGTAGAGTAACGCACTGGAGTTAATTTCTTTCTTTTTCTTCTAAAATCTATGTAGCGGACTAACAGTTTTAAGAAACATGGAATACCAGTTGATTTTGACTGGATTGAATCATATTGCGGTGATCCCAATAGTCGCCTTTCAACCAGGAAATATCTCCTGACAAACAGTGGTGTCAGTCGCGTTCTGCACATATCGCTTATTGAGCTAGTTTGTCATCCTATTGCTGTCAAAATTCCCAGTAGACATATACGTTTATGAGAAAAAGAATAAATAGGACTGTATGAATAGGGTTATATTTGTTAACATCTCGTATGTACAACACCGTTTGCAAGTAATCATCCGAATTCGACTCATTTGCTAGCGTTAATCAATGGGACAGCACCCGACTGAAATATATTAAAAAAAATATGCATTTGTAGAATATGTGACAAACATAAAGTTAGACCGTGTATCTTGGTTGTTCTTGTCAGCCAGAGCAGTGTATGCCCTGCGGGTCCTTTTTAGGACCGTTAGTATGAAACTTCTAGAGTAAATCCAACCCTAACTGTTCTTAGTAGGTGACTAATCTATCTCACTCGAGTAGGTAGTGAAAGCATTCGCTGAGAAAAGCAACATTGTTGAATTTAAAGTCTATGTAAGTGTTAAGAAAGCTAACTATGTTCTCCTCTGTATTTATTAACTAGTTGTAGAAACACTGGAGAATTCAACAAAGATAATGAGGGTTATTGTGCGTTGGTGGTCCGGGGTTCGATCCCTGACCGACGAACTCCTAAACCTCGCTAAACCGGTAGTAAGCCGGATAAAGCGAGAGGGTTGAGTGTAAGACTAGCAAATGAACTCCGTAAATGCAGAATAACACTGCTGCAACTGAGACTTCAAAGTTGAAGCTCGGTTCCCCATGTTACACTCGGAGCGCAAAGGAATGAAGAAAGTGAAGGCCACTACGCTCAATCTTTGTTCTCCACGTCTTAATTGAATTAGTAGTAGAATTTAAGACCCAATTTGCAGGGAGCTTCGGGTTTGAAAGTATCCATGAAGAGTGTCATGATGTGTCAGCTTAGCATGGTCAGTCAGTAGATTTCGGTTAGCTACCAGAGATTGTGACTTTAAGCAATAAAACTCCAGTTAACAGATCCAATGTTCGAACTCCGCTCTATCTACTTTAACCTGGTCAAGTGGATAGTATCATAACCCGGTAAATAAAACTTATGTTTCAAGTAACTAAGATAATCAACTGGAGGCACTAGGAATGCGTAAATCTACTAGCAAATTATAAGGAGTGACTACGGGTAGCACACTTTATGACTAATCCTCGGTAATGTGTTTTTCAAGAACTGACCAGCATAACCGATATATAGTACCAAATTCTGGTTTTGCCTTGCTCATTCAAACATACTGGATGAGAAAGTGGAAAACAACCTTCACTTCTTAGGCTTAAGTATCTGCAAAGAAATAATGAAGCATTTCATGCATAATATGCTCAACGCAGAGGAACTTGACATCTTAGAAATGGTCGGTTGACTGTCGCCAAACAAGTGATTTGTACTCATCACACGGAACAGGACGTTATTTTAAATGAGAAATACCCGTGTGGCGTGTGCTACTAATAGTATTCTATAAGTATTGTACAGCGCGTGATGTCTCTTTCAAGAGTATAGAATAGCGGAAAGATGGATTAAGTTGCGAAGAGAAGAAATGGAAAAATCCTTGTGAAGTAACATGAAAGGAAGACATAAGCACAATATGACATAAGTATGATCTAGCTAGTGAGATAAAATCTGTAAGATAATAAGAACGAGTCGTCAAAACTTTGATATGTTATCCACTTAGTACCGTATAAAGCGGTGCAACTTTAAAGTAATGCAACAATAAAAATTTGAGGATACTGCAAGTAAACGACGTCATTTCAAATAAAATTGTCAGTATGATTGAGAAAGGGACTTACAATGAATCCGGCCATTGGACCATTCAGTTCTCTTGTGTGCGGTGCAATTTGTAAAGAGGATTTACGTAAACACTCTGAAAATCCAATACACGTTTCTATTGGCAAATGGATTAATGTGACTCCAAAATCTTTACGCCATGAATCAAGCAACCGTGATTTATCTCTAATGTGTGATTGTAGTCCATGTACGTAGAAAAAAAATATATTGTTTGTTTGTAAACTTTTAGAAATCCAACATTATTTTGTTTATTTTTTAATTCAATTATAAACCATTTTATAATTAAAAAAGACAAAATGTGCCCACCTCAGATAGTTTTATTTCGAGCTTGTACTTCGCTTACAACAAGTAATATGGTGGGCTGTCGAAGCGAAATTTATTCACAGTGGATAACTATGCTTATTTTTTCTTTATTCCTTGCATTCTGGAGGGAGCATAACGCCTCAAGCTTCTGAAGTTTCAATAGAGGTTGTGTTGTGGGTTGGGGTCGCTAGCTAGCCGCATACATAACCTTCCCCCTCCCCTCCAGATTTACTCTTACACCTAGCCGATAGATAGTGAGATGACTGCCGGAAATCAAACCACGTGTGCATGTGGAACATTTCACCATTGTACAACTAACAGAACTGTGTTGGCTTGAAATTACTCATAACTTCATAACTTTGATATTATACAAGATGAAACCTTGGAAGGAAGTTGGGATTTATGCCGTATACAACTAAGTTTGAACAAGTTACCAACCAACCAACCAAATATACAGAGACTATTTCACCGTAAGACATGAATATCATGATGTTCATTAAACACAACTTATTGTGTCATTCCCATGGGAAATATGAAGGTAAATCTTTGAATGAGGTGAGCAGTGAAATAAAAGTACGGATTACTTGTTAATAAAGTTGTTCTTTTTCTTCGAAGTGAAAGAGATTTTCTAGCCAAATCACTAAGGTGAGACACTTAGCTTACAAACAATAGGTCAAATGTTCTCATCTTGCAGAATTTACTTACACCTCTTAACAGAGAACATAGTATTAAACCTGACGCCCTTTGTACCATTTAGCCTCACCTTGTAGATAATCTTGAAAGACGACTCTGGTGGAGCTACGTGACTTGAGTTCACCAAGTAGAAATGTGAAGGTAAAGCGAAATCCCGAAAGAACCTAGACAGTGCTGAAGAAACTGCTATCTATGAACGTCGAATCTAAAGGTGATACTGCGGCTGAGATTCTGAAGAACCGGTCGGTCGGTCGGTTTTCGACATAGAACTTTGCACATATGTGCGGCAGTTCAAGTCGCCACAATCTATGTAGCACGCAAAGCAAGAGAAGGAAGTAGAAGAAATGCATATTAGAGACAGTAAACAGAGGTGTGAGACAAAGGAATAGTAATAACGGAGAACAAAAGTTTACAAGTGTTGGTTTGTAGGGATTTGATTGGTTACAGGATTTCATCATGAGCTGACATCAGGACGAAACAGCTGTCCAGTACTCCCAGGTTTTCCAATGGTTCTCTAACTGATGTCAGCTCATGATGAAATCCTGTAACCAATCAAATCTCTACAAACCAACACTTGAAAATCAATGAGATGCTCACTAGCGACTTGCCCTATTCAGGTGGGTAGTCACCTGGGGTTCTAGTGAGAAGTCGTGACCAGTAGGGTGCAGCAGGTCGGGCGTGAGGACAAATACTCGCCGAAGACATTGGCTAGGGGTCGCGCTATGTCGTGAATTGGCAGAAGTTAGAATTCATGGACCATTGGATCGGGTCCCAGTGGCTTAATGGTCTACGAGCTCGCCTTGTAACCAGAAGGTCCTGGGTTCGAATCCCGGTGGGTGCGTACTGCTGAAGAGTCCCAAAATAGGACGAAACAGCTGTCCAGTACTCCCAGGTTTTCCAATGGTTCTCTAACTGATGTCAGCTCATGATGAAATCCTGTAACAAAAGTTTAATTGGAAATCATAAGTCACAAGGAGTGGATGCATCTGCGCCACTGAGAACGATTTTGAGCCATGTCACCAATTGTTTCCAACCATTGGTTTTTACCGTCCCGAGGACCCCAACCAGGAAGTCTACATCTTCCTACGTGGCTAAGACTAACTGTTGTGGATTTCATTGACTGGTGCCAAGTTTTCGTTTGACCGCCGCTAGCTCTTTTCCAGCCTGGCCCTATATCAGCTAACATTGCCCGTCGAGGAAGGCGATGATTAGGCATACGTAGCACATGTCCTAACCATCTCAGTCGAAGTAATTTCACAGTCTCGTCGATTGATTTCCCCGCCTTACCTAGCACTCGACGCCTAACCTCAATATTGCTCACCTTATTATACCACTTCACGCGGGAGATAGAACGCAGACACCTATGATCGAAGACAGCTAATCTTTTCATGTCTTCTGCTCTCAATGGCCAGGTCTCACAGCCATAAAGGAGGACGGAGCGGACTGTTGAGCAGTACACACGCCCTTTGGTCGATAGTCGGATATCGCGTCTACGCCAGAGACGGCGAAAACTGGCGAATGCGAACCTAGCCCTCTGTATTCGTGCTGAAATTTCGTCGGAGATCAACCCGTTGGGGCTGATGGTACTTCCCAAGTAAGTGAAGCGGTCAACGTGTTCTACCACTTCACTTCCTATTTCTAATCTAGGGGTCGATGAAGTCCAATCCTGCAGCATCATCTTACATTTTATAGGGGCGAATCGCATGCCAAACATGCGGAGATTGTTGCTCAGGGTGTTCAGTAGACTTTGCATTTTGTCAGAGTCCTCGCCTAGAAGGACTATATCGTCCGCATATTCTAAGTCAACGAGATTCTTCCCTGGTAGCAAGTCAATCCCTGAGTCGCTGAAGTGAGTTAGGGTTAAGTCCATTAGTACATCTATGATGAAATTGAATAGGAATGGGGATAATGGGCATACTTGACGGACGCCACTAGTCGTCACCACTTCAGATGACAACTCGCCATAAGCCCTCACCTGGTTGCATGAGTTCGAGTAGAGTGCCTTGATCAGTGCAATGTATTTTTTCGGCATTCCTTTGACAGCAAAGCATCGCCAGAGAACCTCTCGGTCGACAGAATCGAATGCCGCCTTTAGGTCAAGAAATATAATGATTGTCGGACGCCGGTAGGAATGTCTATGTTCTAGAATCTGTCGAAGGGTGAAGATGTGATCAATACACCCTCTACCTGGCCTAAAACCTGCCTGGTTTTCTCGTGTTTGTGTCTCCCGAGCACCACTTAATCTACGCAGTATTATTGAGCCTAGGATTTTAGATACTATATTAGTCAAGCTAATCCCTCTGTGATTATCACAAGACGACTTGTCCCCCTTCTTGTATATCGGGATGATCAGTGACTTACACCAACCCGATGGGACTTCCTCTGATTCCCAGACGCTGCCTAGAACCTCCGTTAACGCAGACAGTAAACTGTCGCCTCCGTACTTAAATACCTCTGGAGTCAATAAATCAGGTCCCGCTGCTTTGCCTAGCTTCAGAATGGTGACAGCTTTAGTAACCTCGGTTAAGGACGGAGGACCTGTGTCTATCTCCCATTCAGGGAGGTGTTGGATGTCCGGTAGGTTAAGTGTGGCTGTGGGCCAATTAAACTGCTCCTCATAGTGTTCTTTCCAGCGCTCCAGACGTCTATCCTGGGAGCTAATTATGGTGCCATTTTTCTCGGAGATTGTTTCGCTTATCATTTGTTTTTTACCACCTGTTTCCCTGATAAGCCTGAATAGTTGTCTGGTGTTGCCTATCGCCGATGCTTTTTCCATCTCTTTCGCCTTTGTCAACCACCACTGTTCACGGTCCTTGCGGAGACTTTTCGTAAGTTTCCTCTTGTGCGGCTTTCGCTCCTCATTGAATTCGGAGCTCGCCGGAATAAGTCTTCTAGCATCTATCAGTTCGGATGAGGCAGTCGAAATCCAATGGTTTTTACTCACCTTTGGATTTACCTTATTCACAGCTTTTACAGCTGTATCTATGGCTGACTGAATATTCTTCCAGGCTTCTTCAGGGTGAGCGCAGCTGTCAAACTCAGATATGAAGAACCGCTTATGCAGATATCACTGGTCTTTTCGGCAGGGCTACGGAGCAGTTTTTACAGCCGAGAAATGATCAATAGTTGTGTGAAGGATAAACTGTCACTTTGGGCCACTTCAATGTGTGTTTATTAACTCACCTGATCCTGCGGAGCTAGTTATATTGGCCGCACACTTTCCAAACGCATCTTTGAAAGTTATCCGGTATGGTTGGCAAAAGGACAATGTAAGACAGTTACTAGTTCAATTCTCGAGCACTTGGTGAACTCAAACCACGTAGCTCCACCAGAGTCATCTTTTTAGATTATAGCATAATTATCTAATTCAACTAGCACCTTCCCGTTCAATGACTGGACCGAAGTGCTCGGCTTCAGGTTGACATGTCAGCTCCTTGTGCAGATGCTTTGATGATGATGTCTGCGCATCTAATTAGAAGTGAATTGGTGGATGGTGACTAACAGTGGAATCCAGGATGAGCATTTCGTCCTATTTGGGACTCGTCGTCAACTGAATATACCTGCACTCCTCATTCAGTGAGTGGTGGTGGTGTTCGAGCCTCAGCGAGAGAACACTAGTGCCAGCCAGCATCTACCAATTTACTTCATAGTACCACATACTTTGTGCGTCGGTGGCATAGCGGTTAGGACGCTCGCCGACCTTTCACATGGTCTGGGGTTCGATCCCCGGCCGACGCACTCCTTTACCTCGCTAAGCCAGAAATAATGCTGGTAAAGAGGAAATGTTTGGCATGAGGCTAGCAATCCCATCCTGTAAAAAAATTAAACACTGCTACCGAAACTTCAAGCCACTAGCTTGAGGCCTTATGTTCCACTGGGAACGTGAAGGATAAAAGAAAACCACATACTTTAAACAGCGTCCCTTTCTCTTTCTGTACATAGACAGTAAGTGAATAAAAAACTTACGATGAACAGTTATCTGGAAATACTAATCGATAAAACACACGACGGCAAGCATTTGGTTCAACGTTTATACAGTGGATTGAACTTGACACATTATTCCCGTCTTCTTTAAGAGGTTTTTTCCGGTTGTCTGTTGTAGATGATTTACATTCTTCTAAAGAAGTTGTGTAAAGATTTATCCTTTGATCAGGTAACCAAATCTGTATATCATTACAAAATAAGGTGATAATATTTATTTTTAAATAATTTAAACTCAAACTTGGTAGAATATGATGATGAGATACGTCACACATGAATAATAAAACAACAGTAGAGAGGGAGAGAGAGAACAGAAACAGAGTAAACGAGGGATAGCACTTAAAAAAAACAAGTAAGCATGTCTATCGGGAGCATTCAAAATATACTTTATCAACTTCATGTTACTTTCAGAAAGAGAAAGAAATGACAGCCTGTCCGCCAGTGATTACGATTCTCGACCTATTGACTTGAATTACCTACATCGACTGAGATGGTTAGGATATGTGTTACGTAAGCCTAGTCATCGCCTTCCTCGACCGATGGGCGATGTTAGCTGACATAGGGTCAGGCTGGAAAAGAGCTAGGGGCGGTCAAACGAAAACATGCCAACAGTCAATGAAATATACAACAGTTAGTCTAAGCCGCGTAGGAAGGTGTAGACTTCCTGATTGGGGTCCTCGGGACGGTAAAAACCAATGTTTGGAAACAATTGGTGACATGGCTCAAAATCGTTCTCAATGGCGCAGATGCATCCACTCCTTGTGACTTATGATTCTCAATTAAACTGTTTTGTTCTCCGTTATTACTATTCCTTTGTCTCACACCTCTGTTTACTGACTATATGATGCATTTCTCCTACTTTCTTCTCTTGCTTTGTGTGCTACATGGAGTGTGGCGACTTGAACTGCTGCACATTTGCGCAAAGTTCTATGTCGACAACAGACAGACAGACATCCAGAGAGTCATGATACAGCAACAGATGTTAACCTAACACAACTACGTTTAATCCCGTGACAACACAATCACGGGACTAACCCCACTTCTTCATTTCCTCCACCCAATCCCAGGGCTTACAAACAGTGAATAGTACGGTAGCCATTGGGATAACATTCGTAGTGTGGTGAGAGAGCTGTCTACCAACCAAATTGGTAGACAGCTATTTACGTCAATGTTTACGTTACAAATCTTAGTCATGAGAAAAGAACAAGAACAAAGACTAACTCAACAACCAATTATAGCAGATTTTGCGTGGGCGGATACGATTAGTAGATATGTGGTCTGACCTTCGAAGAAATGGCCACAAAGAGATGACAGAATAACTTTCAGCGAGAAAACAACCAATCAGAAGACGCTGTTTCTCTGCTAATAATAACGAAGAATAATGTACATAAAATATATAAATATCTCTTGATTTCCTCAATAAATGATCCGTTGCATGACCCTTGTCTCCTATCGTTACAGTAGTACATGTCTAAAAAGAACCACCGAAGTCGGTGTTCCACGATGACAACAGCTATTTGAAAGATCCATACTGTCTTCAAACATATGTCAATGGGACTTAGAATAACTTACATGATGATGTCATAAGATGCAAGCAATTATTCTACATAGGCGGTGTTGGTCGAACACTCAGAGTCACACTTATCTAGTTCATCGATGCACGACTTGAACAGGTTAATAATGAAGTTGGTGAACTTCAATTCGAACCCAAGTTTCACAAAGTTTGAAGGTTACACCTCCATGCCTTAAAAACGCTACAAAACATTATTACGGCTTACAATAGGGTGATGTTTAACAATATAAAACACACAAGGGTACACAGTAAACCTTGTGATATATGACGCGTAGTACACTTAATCCATGAATTCTGACGGCAACTCACATTTAGGATTGGACTGCAATTAACCAATTCGTTTGTCTTTTTGTCAGTGTTGGGTTTCTGTACGGCTTTATTTAGAAGAACAATGGTCTAGTTAACAGTTTATTGATTAAGGCAATTGATCAGTTCACTTTCCTATTGTGCTTATATTTTCGTGTATGGTTTTTTCTAATTCCACTGATATTCTTACGATCTAAGAGAATATGAATTCTCACTGGATTCACATGTATCATGCATATTCATAGCTTGTACCATCGAGAGTACAGTTTATTTTACACATAAATCTTTATACTTCTATTTACGAGTTGATCACTGATTGATATCACTTAAAGAGAACCATTGAAAACCAGGGAGTACTGGACAGCTGTTTCATTCTAGTTTGGGAATCATCGGCAGTACGCACCCATTGAGATTTGAACCCAGGACCTTCCGGTTACAAGGCAAGCTCGTATACCATTCAGCCACTGGGACCCGATTCAATGACCAGCCCATTAATTCTAACTTCTACCAATTCGTGATTTAGCGCGCCCCCAACCAATTTCGTCGGTGGGACATCCATCCTCACACGTGACATCTGGATGGAACTCACTGGTCACGACTTCTCACTAGAACTCCAGAAAACTCCGTCATGTAGAAAGTGACAAGTGAGGATCAGATTAATTTTCTATAGTTTGGTTTGTAAGGGTTAGTTATGTCTTTACGAGTTGATCACGGATTGATATCAGTAATAAATTTCACTTTGTATTAACACAAGACACACGACTTCGACAGAAATCTACTTGTGCATACTCGTCACCGGAAAGTCAAATCCAACTCCTTGCTATGGCAGAGCACTGAAGATTTCCCCTGCAACTGACACATGGAAACCCTTTGTGTTATGGTAAAAATCAAAACCACAAAGTTTTGAGTGCATTATTATTTTTTGCTCAGTACAAAATAAAATTACTACCAACTTTTCAATGTTACATAACATTGATTGATTTAGCAGGTGAACATTTTTTTTTCTTCTCTGTATAGTTTGTGTTCATCATGTGATGTGATCACAATTTAGTAGTGGTATTTAAACTAAAACACAAGACTTCATGTAAATGTGTCTACATTTCTAGAATTTAATGCATTCCCTGAGTTCTGAAGAGACCTCAGGCGAGAAGCAAAAAGCTGGCAGAAGAGGCTGACAGCGAAGACAGGACTCCAGGTGAACATCAAGAGAAGGCGCATTTCGAAAGAGGTCACTCCCTTCACTTATCTAGGAAGCATTGTTCCAACATCACAAGCAGTCGCGACGACTAAAGACGCCAAAACCAGACAGAATCAGAGCGGCAAGCTACACCTTCATCAATCTGAAATCATTTGCAAAGTATTCTACACTCAGTCAACATAAACAACAAAACTTAGATCTTCAGCACAAATGTTAAGTCGGTCAGTTTTTCTGTATGTGTCAGAAACTTGGTGTCACAGTCACGGAAAGCATTTCCAACAAGTTACAGAGTTTTATCAACCCACTTTGCTGGCTCCATACTGAAGATCAAATGGCGAGAAAGAATTAGTAACAAGAAACTCTGGGATCAAACCAACCAAGAGTCGATCGCTCAACAAATATGTTGGAGAAAATGGAGATGGACTAGTCAGGCATACATTGAGGAAACTGTCGACTGACATCGGGCTCAATGCAGACCATAGCTTGAGTTGAATCCCAGTGGGAAGTAACGAAAAAGGGTCGTCGGTGCGACGGTGACATGGAGGAGATGGTGTGAGCAGGAGGCGAGAGAGAGAGAGATCGTGGACCCAGCAGAAGAGGACGGCAGAAAATAGAACAAAGTGGAGATGTTCAAGATGTTCACTTGAATATCAATGAGATGCTCACTAGCGACTTGCCCTATTCAGGTAGGTAGTTACCTGGGGTTCTAGTGAGAAGTCGTGACCAGTAGGGTGCAGCAGGTCGGGTATGAGGACAAATACTCGCCGACGACATTGGCTAGGGGTCGCGCTATGTCGTGAGTTGGCAGAAGTTAGAATTTACGGGCCATTGGATCGGGTCCCAGTGGCTTAATGGTATACGAGCTCGCCTTGTAAACCAAAAGGTCCTGGGTTCGAATTCCGGTGGGTGCGCACTGATGAAGAGTCCCAAACTAGGACGAAACAGCTGTTCAGTACTCCCAGGTTTTCCAATGGTTCTCTAACTAATGTCAGCTCATGATGAAAATCCTGTAAAGTAGAGTTGTGTTGTTGAAACCCTATGTTCCACTCGGAACCCAAAGAAGAAGAATATATCAAAACTTTGTTAGAATTATTTTCACTTGAGTTCACCGCTTGTGAAAGTGAGGTGTTGTGCGTGTTCTCCATAGGAATATTCCTAAATATACCCATAGAAGTGGTGGTTTTTAAAGTGATACAGACACTTAAGAGGAAGAATAGCATATTACCGTCAAACTGTTGTGGTATTCAAAATAAGTACAGAACAATTCAAATTAAATTAGCCAAATACAACAGACAGCAGCAAACTGTTCGCAGTGAACTTTTAACTTACCAACATGAAGTCTATAAGGCCATCCCATGTTATGGCGGATAAAATAATTCGATAGTGATTACTTTCTACCAGATTAGTAATCAACAGACCATAGAACTTTGAATCGTCAAATCTGTATATCATAATTAAGATAGAAATTGAATGGGTGAATAACTGAATTATATGATTACAGAAATGACTATTAAGCGGTGATAATTTTATCTATGATTCTACACATTAGTCTGTGACTGGCTGACTGGTTTCAGTATAGAATTTTGCACAGATGTGCAGCAGTTCGAGTTGCCACACTCTACTACTCCATGTAGCACACAAAGCAAGAGAAGAGAGTAAAGAGAGAATCAAAAGACAGAGAGAGAAAATAAACAGAAATGTCAGGCAAAAAGAAGAGTAATGTGGAAGAACAATAAAATTTTATTGGATATGACAAATGACAAAGAGTGAATGCACCTGCGACATTGAGAACGATTTTGAGCCATATCACCGATTGTCTCCAGCCTTTATTGGATTTTACCATCCCAAGGACCTCAACCGGTCAGGAAGTCTACACCTTCCTACGTGACTGGCTTAAACTAACTGTTGTGGATTTCATTGACTGGTGAAGCCATGTTTTGCAGTGACCACCATTAGATCTTTTCCAACCTGATCCTATGTTAGTCAGCTGACATTGTCCATCGAGGAAGACGATGGCCAGGCATGCGTAACATATGTCCTTGCCATCCCAATCCATATAGATTCACAACCTCATCGGTTGGTTTCCCCTCCTTACCTAACACTCAACGCCTACCCTCAATATTGCTAACCTTATTATACTACTTAACATGGGAGAGAGAGCGCAGGCACCTATGATCAAAGACACCTAGCCTGCTTTATTCTTCAACTTTCAATGGCCATGTCTCACCCACAGTCATAAGGGAGGATAGAGAGAACTGCTGAGCAGTACACACGCCCTTTGGTTGACAGCCAGCTGGATACCACGTCTACTAAACTAGAGATGGAGTAAGTTGGCGGGCAAATGCCAGACGAGCCTTCTGTATCCATGCTGAGATTTCGTCAGCGATCAACCCACTGGCGTTGACTGATGCAATGTCACAGAATAAGTGACGTAAGTGGTCAACACACCCTACTGTGGTGAGACCTGGCTGTTAGTCAAATTAGTAGATGGTAATTTATGTCAATGTTTACGTCCTCAATATTGGTCATGAGAAAAATATGAACAAAGACTGATTCAACAACCAACCACAGCAGACTTTGTTTGCATAGGCGGATACAATTAACATATAGATGATCTGACATTCAAGAAACAGCCACAAAGAGATGAAAGATTAACTTTCAGTGAGAAACAACCAATCAGAAGACTATGTTTGTCTGCTAACAATAATCTATAATAATGTACATGAAAAGATATAAATATGTGTTGATTTCCTTAATAAACGATCTGTTGCCTGGCCCTTGTCTTTTGTTGTTACACTACCACTCCACTCTTGCCTATCTCTAGGCTAGGAATGAGTCGATGTAGTCCAGTCCTGCAGCATCACACTACATTTTTCACAGAAGCGAATCACGATAGTTTCCTAATAAACTATAGGAAACTCCGTGACTGCGTGAGTTACGAAGTGAGCATATTACAACCAGTGTTGAACCAACACAACCCAATGTCACATGCATGCCTTCTGACAAGCAACTTAATAGGCCCTACTGGTGTCACAACTTTTCATTACAAAAATCCGAGAAATCTATCATGAAGTCAGTAATTATCAGAAAGTAGTAGACTGACGTTTAGATATATCTGAATAACCGAATTAAATAGCACATCAGACAGTATTTCTTGTATGAATCTTTTCAACTATAAAAGTATTATAATTATAAAAAGAAGCATACTAGTTAAACACACACTCTGTTATCGATCAGTAAGTCTATATATGTGTATACGTGTGTTGTATAAGGCGTAATAATGTTGTAGCACAGTAATATCAGAATATAATCAATACGTGTCTTAAAAAGTCACTGAAACATTACAACGGCTAAATGTTAACATGTCTAGTCCAATTACAAATGATACTTATTGTTTGTTATCATCCATTAAGGAATTTAGCGTTTCTTCTTAAGGACAAAACACTCAAGTATCTCAATAGTTAGTTTGTGTCGTGTGTTACAGACAAGCTTTATCTATAATGGAAAAGATTTGTGGCTCAGGTGGATGATTTTGATGTAGTTGTTTTCTCTGAGCTGGATGGTTATGGTTTATTTGCGAAGCTTTCATTGCCCCCCCCCCCTATTAAGCAGCATCTTCAGAGCATACATCAATTTGTTGCTGTTGAGCTTTTAAATCTCTCCACGAGTTTATTAGTCATTTCTCCTGGTGACCTGCAAGGTGATTGGTTGCTCTTGTCTGTCTTCACACCTTCTAGTCTATTTGTATTGGTATTAATTGTCTCCATGATCTGAAGTTTGACCTTTTGTGTGTATGATATTTCCCTATTATTTTTTTTTCCTTCACGTTCCCCAGTGGAACATAGGGCTTCAAGCTAGTGGCTTGAAGTTTCTGTAGCAATGTTTATTTTACAGGATGGGGTTGCTAGCCTCATGCCCAACCTTTCCTCTTCACCAGCATTATTTCTGGCTTAGCGAGGTAAAGGAGTGTGTCGGCCGGGGATCGAACCCCGGACCATGTGCATGGTCGGCGAGCGTCCTAACCGCTATACCACCGACGCACCTATGTGCCTTATTTATTTTATTTATTTAAACGCAGAAAAAAACTTGGTACAATATGGCACCAAGAAAGATGCGCCAAACAATAATAATAAAACAACATAGATTAAAAGTAAAAATATAAGTAGAAAACGGATAAAGAACTTCATCTGGAAGGAAAATAGTCATGTTTAACAAGTTCAAACAGTATTCGTTGACTATCATCAGGAAGGGAAGAAAGAAGGAAATTGCAACACGTTCGCCATTGATTACGATTCTTGGCCATATCCGATAACGTTTCGAGCCATCGATTCGAGCTATCTCGCGGACCCCAACCAGGGAGTCGTGACACATCAACCGATGCTAATCTAGCACAAATATCCTTCATCCCACGACGCCACGTCATGGACTGACCACCCCTCCGCCTTTTCCATCCCGTCCCAGGGCTAGCGAACAGAGACCTGTACGGAAGCCTCTGGGATGACATTCGCAGCCTATTAATTGCTGATTCTCTGGGATACCAGGCTTCCGAAAATTCTCTCAACCACGGGTATTATTAATTCGACTGGGACAACGTTCAAATATTAGGAAGAGGAAACACCAAGAATGCCAGAGAATTTTTGGACGCTTCGTATTCCAGTGAATCAGCAATTAACAGGCATATTGACATAGATAAAATTTACCAATCCATAAGAGGAAAATCTCATACACAAAAAGTCAAACTTCAGGTCAAGGAAACAATCAATATCAATACAAATAGACAAGAGGGTGTGAAGATAGACAAGAGCAATCAATCATGTTCAGTGTCCCCAAGAGAAAACAACTACTTCAAAAAACAAGATTTATCAGTAGTGTATAAACATTCCGTTACCAACCACCACTTTTGTGTTTTTAGGATGCTTTATTTAGTAGAAAAATCAAGAATTCAAATCATTATGTGATTATACAAACTGTCTTCGAGACAGCCCTTAGTACGTGCTTTTCTTTCTTATTCTACAATCGATAAAGCCTTTTCTCCTTGCTTTCTGTATATTCAACAAGTGTACTTTTTATTTCAAAGCGTATTTATTGATTTTTGGTTTGTAATTAACAATTATTTAATATTTCAGGCGAAAACCAACAGACTGGCTGTTGAGAAGCAGCAAAGACAGTCTGTCTGTCTGTTTTCGACATAGAACTTTGCACATATGTGCGGCAGTTCAAGTCGCCACACTCCATGTAGCACACAAAGCAAGAGAAGAAAGTAGAAGAATGCATAATATAGACAGTAAACAGAGGTGTGAGACAAAGGAATAGTAATAACGGAGAACAAAACAGTTTCATTGGAAATCATAAGTCACAAGGAGTGGATGCTTCTGCGCCAGCCACTGAGAACGATTTTGAGCCATGTCACCAATTGTTTCCAGCCACTGGTTTTTACCGTCCCGAGGACCCCAACCAGTCAGGAAGTCTACACCTTCCTACGTGGCTTAAGCTAACTGTTGTGGATTTCATTGATTGATGAAGCCATGTTTTGGTTTGACCACCGCTGGCTCTTTTCCAGCCTGGCCCTATATCAGCTAACATTGCCCGTCGAGGAAGGCGATGACTAGGCATACGTAACACATGTCTGAACCATCTCAGTCGATGCAATTTCACAGTCTCGTCGACTGATTTCCCCGCCTTACCTAGCACTCAACGCCTAACCTCAATATTGCTCACCTTATTATACCACTTCACGCGGGAGATAGAACGCAGACACCTATGATCGAACACAAATAATCTTTTCATGTCTTCTGCTCTCAATGGCCAGGTCTCACAGCCATAAAGGAGGACGGAGCGGACTGTTGAGCTGTACACACGCCCTTTGGTCGATAGTCGGATGCCACGTCTACACCACAGACGACGTAAACTGGCATATGCGAAACTAGCTTTTTGTATCCATGCTGAGATTTCGTCAGAGATCAACCCGTTGGGGCTGATGGTACTTCCAAAATAAGTGAAGTGGTCAACGTGCTCTACCACTTCACTTCCTATTTCTAATCTAAGGGTCGGTGAAGTCCAGTCCTGCAGCATCATCTTACATTTTACAGGGGCGAATCGCATGCCAAACATACGAAGATTGTTGCTCAAGGTGTTCATTAGACTCTGCATTTTGTCAGCATCCTCACCTAGAAGGACTATATCGTTCGTATATTCTAAGTCGACGAGATTATTTCCTGGTAGCAAGTCAATCCCCGAGTCGCTGAATTGTGTTAGGGTTAAGTCCATTAGTGCGTCTATGATGAAGTTGAATAGGAATGGGGATAATGGGCATCCTTGACGGACGCCACTAGTCGTCACCACTTCAGATGATAACTCGCCATAGGCCCTCACCTGGCTGCATGAGTACGAGTAGAGTGCCTTAATCAGTGCAATGTATTTTCTCGGCATTCCCTTCACAGCCAAGCATCGCCAGAGAACCTCTCGGTCGACAGCATCGAATGCCGCCTTTAGGTCAAGAAATATAATGATTGTCAGACGCCGGTAGGAATGCCTGTGTTCTAGGATCTATCGAAGGGTGAAGATATGATCAATACACCCTCTTCCTGGCCTAAAACCTGCCTGGTTTTCTCGTGTTTTTGCCTCCCGAGAAGGTGTCAAAACCATACAGAATCAGAAAGGCAAGCTACATCTTCATCAATCTGAAATCATTTCGAAAGTCTTATGCACTCAGTCAGCAAAAGACAACAACATTGGGATTTTCAACACAAATGTTAAGTCAGTCAGTTCTAATATGGGTCAGAAACTTGTGTACTACGTGTCACAAAAACCATCTCCCACAGGCTAGTGCCCTCTCTGGCTCCATACTCAAGATCAGATTGGCCAGAAAGAACTAGCAGCAAGAAACTATGTGAGCAAAACAACCAAGAACTTATTGTTCAACAAATACGTAGAAAACGATGGAAATAGATCGGACACACGCTGAGGAGACCGTTGAGTGACACGCCCTTGAGGGGAACCCGAATGAGAAACGAGGTTGGGCATTGGTGTGAGGGTGAATTTCAGTCCACAATATCACCAACAGGGGAGTACACAATCAATGTGCCAATGATTCCAACTATGACCGACATATTTTTCTTATTTATCAAATAAACACTAGAAAAAGATCCAGATCTTCAAGACTGATGCCAATCAAATCAGTAAGTGCTTCTGTAACGTTCAAAGACTTGGTGTACACGTTACGAAAAGCATTTCCAACACGCCTGCCCTCTTTCCCTCGATACTGAAGATCAGATGATGACGGGCTAGGAAGGATAAGCAAAAAGAAACTCAGGTGGTCAGCGAACCAGACAATAATCTATTATACAATAAATATGCAGAAGGAAGTCGGGATGGACTGAACATACACTTGGCGGAATGGCGGGAGATCTTCAAATGACATCATAGACCAGTCTATTGAGTGCAATCCAAAAAAGGGAAGGGGACAAGTTTGGCGTAGATCCTGGTGTGATATGCCGGAGATCATGCGAGGAGGAAATGAAAGCTTATAGACAATTGTGGAACCAGCTACTAAAAAGGAGTTCAGAGAAGAGGGTGTGTAATGGAGATGTGCTGCTGAAACCCTATGTTCCACTCGCAATCTAAGGGAATAATAATTTTCAAGGATTGGTTTTGTAGGGATTTTGTTTGATTGCATGGAGGATTTCATCATGAGCTGACATCAGTTAGAGAACCACTGGGAAACCTGGGTGTACTGGACAGCTGTTTCGTCCTAGTTTGGGACTCTTCAGCAGTACGCACCCACCGGGATTCGAACCCAGGACCTTCTGGTTACAAGGCGAGCTTGTAGACCATTGAGCCACTGGGACCCGATCCAACGGTCCTTGAATTCTAACTTCTGCCAATTCACGACATAGCGCGACCATTTCGCAATGTCTTCTTCGATGAGTTACTGCCTCATTTTGTAACCAGAATGTCCTGGGTTCGAATCCCGGTGGGTGCGTACTGTGAAGAGTCCCAAACTAGGACGAAACAGCTGTCCAATACTACCAGGAATGATAATTATGATGTAACTGTATGGCCTGACGAAGAATTTAGTGGAAACAATTATTCTCGCTTATTATTCTCATTCCACATGAATTACACGAATATTAAAACAAATGAAAAATTCATTACTAGGTCTACGCATAACAAAGTCATATCTGGTGAATAAATTTAAAACAGTATTTTATACTACTCTTTAGTAGCATATCAATTATTACTTAATTATACGAAAAGTCAATATAAACGAGAAAAGTGTCTTATAAGAAATCTTTCTCAAATCCTTTCGGTTATAAAATCAATTATTTTTCTATAATTATAACAATACCCAGACAAGCAGAATAATATTACAAATTTAAAACTAGATGCAACTTTAGACTGACTTGTGCGTTGAATTTTGTGTAGCAGTTTGATTGGTTTTCCGGAGTAGAATCGCTAGTCCTACGCCCAACCCTCCCTCCTGACCTGGGTTTGGGACCGACTAGAAAACTAGGTGAGGTTCAGGAAAGGCAAATCATGAGCTAATCAAATCGCAACTCTATGAACCATTATCAAACAAAGCATAGAATGGCAGTCAAATCTCTAACTCAACTTCATCCACTTCGTAAACGCCTTCGAAAGACAGCGTTGACCGAGAAGTAATTTGGAAACTACTTCAACACTATGGAGTGCCTCAAATCATTACCAACCTTATTCGACAGCTACATGACAGTGCCACGTGTCAGGTGATCCACAACGGAAAATTCAGACAGGTGTTCGAAGTGAATACAGGAGTGAGACAAGGCTACCTGCCTATTATCACCAATGATATTCTTAATTGTAGTGGACTGGATTATGCGTCAGACTATGGGAAGCGAGGAGACAGGAATACTAGGTGGTTGGAGGCAATCGGCAGGAAGCCTTGGACCTAGGTTTCGTGCTAGTTGGCACTCGTCAGCAAGGCGTATCTGCAACCTTGAAGGAACTCATGTCCCTTCTGAGATTCGAACCCGCTCACCCAGTGCTGCAGTCAGAGACGTTACCACTGAGCTATTCGGGCTCTCTTTGGTCTTCGCCAAAGAGAGGACTAGAGCATAACTAGTAGTGTAAAAAGACAGGAATACGCTGGACCACCGATAATAAGGCTCTAGACGATATGGATTTAGGGGAAGATTTATGCTTAATAGCACACAAACTCGAAGACTTGCAGGCGAAAATCGATAAACTGGCTGTTGAGAAGCAGCGAAGACAGGACTCCAGGCGAACATCAGGAGAAGACGGAGGAGATGAAGATAACCTACCGACCAACCAACCAACAACAACAACTAGCACCAATCAACATCAACAACAGAAATTCCGAAGAGGTCACTCCCTTCACTTATCTAGGAAGCATTGTTCCAACAACACAAGCAGTCGCGACGGGTGAAGATGTCAAAACCAGACAGAATCAGAAAGGCAAGCTACATCTTCATCAATCTGAAAGCATTTTCAAAGTTTTCTACACCCAGAAGTAAGAAATAAATTCGGATTTTTAACACCAATGTCAGATCAGTCAGTTCTTGTAATGTGTGTCAGAAACTTGGCAGCAGCGTCACGGAAGGCATTTCCAACAGGCTAGTGCAGACTTCCATCAACAGTTGCCCTCTGTGGCTCCATACTCAAGAACAGATTGGCCAGAAAGAACTAGCAACAAGAAACTCTGGGAACTAACCAACCAAGAACCTATTGTTCAACAAATATGTAGAAGAGAATGGAGATGGATCGGACAGACGCTGAGGAGACGGTTGAGTTGTGGCGAGTGCTACTGATAAGATTTATCAGTAGTATATGAAGAGACGTTCATCGGTATAAAAACATCAAATGGCAGGGAGACACATTTGATTTCAGAGAAGGCAAATGCTACAGCGTTGTGGAGATACATGGGAGACGTGAAAGGAACACAACATGAAGTGCAGAAGTACCACAACACGAAGACCAGTGCAAATGATGTGCTGAAGGTATACATAATTTGGCTATATAGAGATACCAATTTCCAAATAAACATTCCTTTACAAAGTCTTCGTCTTCTACCGTTTCAGAGTGACACCACGTGACAGGGCCTTGAGGGGAACCCGAATGGGGAACGACGAGTTGGGCGTTTATCCGAGGGTGACACGGAAGAGATCGTGCAAGGAGCAGGTGACAGCCTATGGGCAATCATGGAGTTAGAGAAAGAGGACTGCAGGGAACAGGAGAAAATGGAGATGTACTGTTGAGGCCTTATGTTCCACTCGGAACTCAAGGGAATAATGATAACTACACAGACTTCAGTATTTAGTAACCAACCAATTTGGATGACACGGGTTACATAGGATATATAATGGATAGGGCAGCTAGAAATGTTACCAAGACTAAAAAGCTTCAATGAAAGGTAAACTGAGATATCTAACGAAGATTTTTAACTGTGTACGAAATATCACTTTTCGCAGCTTTTAAGCAAAATTATTTGCTATCTAATCTGCCTACTAACTAAATATCCATGAAATCCCTGACAGTTAAACTGAGTCAGGTAGGGAGATGCAGACTTCCGGGTTGGGGCCCTCGGGACTCTAAGAATCAATGGCTGGAGACAATAGGTGACATGGCTCAAAATCGTTGTCAATGGCGCAGATGTATTCAGTCTCTTTAACCTTCATATTCCTTTCTACCATTACTCATTCTGTTTCACTCTTATACTTATCTAAATTCTATTGATTCTCTTCTCTCATCTTCTTGTCTACCTTTGTGTACTATTTGGAACGTGGCAACTCGAACTGCTGCACTTCGGTGCCAAGTTCTATGTTGAATCCAGCAGCAGCAGCAACTACTAACTAAATATCTCCAAATTACATATATATACATATACTATGACCACTTTTGAAGTTGGCTAAATTACCCTTGGTTTCTGACTGACTGACTGGTTTCAACATAGAACTTTGCAGAGATGTGCAGCAGTTCAAGTTGCCACTCTCCCTCCATGTAGCACACAAAGCAAGAGAAGAGAGGTTCGAAAGAGAGATAATAAACAGAAGTGTGAGGGAGAAAGAGTAGTAATATGGAAGAACAATAGAGTTTTACTGGAAACGGCAAATCAAAAAAAGTGAATGCATCTGAGCCAACTTAGTGAGCACGATTTTGAGCCATATCACAAACTGTCTGAAGCCATTGGTTCTTAGCACCCTCCGGACCCCAACCAGGAAGTCTACACCTTCCTACGTGTCTGGCTTGAACTAACTGTTGTGGATTTGAATAAGGCATTTAGAAGACACATTTCGCGAGATGATATCATTTCGTAGTTTCCTTACAACCGCTTTACAACTAACATGGTTAACAATAATAAAATAAAGTTCATGACAATTACTCAGTTATTTAAAAACAAAAGTATATACTAATTGACTGATGAAGCCATCTTTTGGTTTGACCACCATTAGATCTTTTCCAACCTGATCCTATGTTAGTCAGCTGACATTGACCATCGAGGAAGGCGATGACTCGACATGTACAGCACGTGTCCTAGTCATCTCAATCGATGTAGATTCACAAACTCATCAGTCGAATTATCCTCTTTACCTAACACTCACTCTACTATACCATCTAACATGGGAGATAGAAAGCAGGCACCTTTGATCAAAGACACCTAGCCTGGCTTTTTATGTCTTCAACTTTCAATGGCCAGGTCTCACTCACAGTCATAAGGGAGGACGGAGTGAACCTGCTGAGCAGCACACATATCGTTTGATTGATAACCGGCCGGATATCACGTCTACTAAACCAGAGAAGGAGTAAGTTGGCGGGCAAATACCAAACGAACCTTCTGTATCCTTTCTGAGATTTCGTCAGCGATCAACCCACTGGTGTTGGCTGATGCAATTTCCCAAAATAAGTGAAGTAAGTGGTCAACACACCCTACTGTGGTGAGAGCTGACTACTAGCCAAATTGGTAGATGGTAATTTACGTCAATGTTTACGTCCTCAATATTGGTCGTGAGAAAAATATGAACAAAGACTGATTCAACAACCAACCACAGCAGACTTTGCGTAGGCGGATATAGTTAGCATATGGATGATCTGACATTCAAGAAACAGCCACAAGACATGAAAGATACTTTCAGTGAGAAACACCATCAGAAGACTGTGTTTTCTTCTAACAATAATCTTTAATAATGTACAGAAAAGCTATAAATTGTGTTGATTTTCTTAATAAACGATCTGTGCCTGGCCCTTGTCTTCTGTGTACACTACCACTCCACTCCTACCTATCTTTAAGCTAGGAATGAGTCGATGTAGTCCAGTTCTGTAGCATCATCCTACATTTGACGAGAGAGGATCGCATGCCAAATATTGGAAGATTGCTGCTCAAGGTGTTCAGGTTTCATAAATGCTTTGAATTTCTCTTGTGAAGGTAAATAAATCTGTCAGAAAGTTCAATTTATAAACCTGAAACTCTATGAGCATCTTTTTTTTAGCAACGTAAGTTATTCAATCTCCCTATGTGAAAATAAAACAGTACTAGCGCAATCATCTACTGGTATTATTCTACAGAATTTGAGCTACTCAGCTGATACCTTGTTTAACAATATCATCGTTTACTAGAAAGACATAACTCAGAAGAACTCAAAGTCAAAAACCTGACTAAATGTGTGAAAATAAATAATTAAAATCCTTAGTAAACCCGATATTCCGATAAGTGGTGTGTTTTCCTTCCCGAATACTAGACCTAAACCTGAGAGTTTGTTTGTAGGCATTTAATTTTTTTTTTCAAGTTTGATCACGGATCGATATCATGTAGACAGTCACTGAAAACCAGCGTGGAATCCTGGACAGCTGTTTTGTCCTAGTTTCGGGCTCTTCATTTGTACACACCCACAGGGTTTCAAACCTAGGACCGTCCGGTTACAAAGCAAGCTTGTAGACCATTCAGCCACTTGAACTCGGTTCAGTTGCCAGCCCATGTGAATTCCAACTTCCACCAATTCGTGACATCAATCCACGAAAAAGCTTGAGACAAATCAAATCCTTACGAACTAACTCATAAAAATTAATCTGGTGCTCGCCACTGACTGGCTGGCTATAGGAACAAGTTACCTGGAGTTCTAGTGAAAAGTCGTGACCAGTGGGGGACGGGGTCCACCTGGTCGGGAGTAAGGATGACATTGGCTGGTACCAGTCGCGCTAAAATCACGAATTGGCAGGAGTTGGAATTCATGGTCTGGCGATTGAGTCCGGTCTCAGTGGCTGAATGGTCTACGACCTTGGCATGTGACCGGAAGGTCCTGTATTCGAACCCTATCGGAGCGCGTACTCCTAAAGAGTCTGAAACTAGGACAATAGCCCCTTTATTGAAATAACTGCTCTTATATATACTCATAAATATTTTTCTAATTATCTCAACAATCCTGAGATAATTTAGATCACTAAATGCACTGAATCTCACCGATGGATTAATCCACCTTCCTCTATTCCTCACCATATGAGATGTCGTATCTCTATACAGTCTGTAGAATACAGAACTGTAACGTACAGGGCTGAAAGTAAAGCAGTTAAGTCGTCTTCACCTACAATCAATCACCCGGCCGAAACTGTACCTTCCGGGTGGTCGGGCTGAATACCCAGTGACCAACAAGCTAAACTGACTGGGACTAATGTCCCTGCAGGTCCTACCATGTCAGGAAGGTTGTTTGGATAGCGGTTAGACTAAAAGCAGTTACTATGGGGTACATGAGCTCCAGAATCCAATCGGATCAAATGGCGTATGAACCCATATGGGTCACCGGCAACCATGGGAACTCACTCCTGACGCTGCTCCGCTGCCTTGCGGATTAGACTCCGAGTCAAAGGCTCGGGGGGTCGTCCCTTAAGGAAACCTCCTGCTTCGGTCTGGGCGCCCGGGCAGTATCTCAGCCCTCACACAGCACAACACAACAATCAATCAGTTTTAATATAGCCAGATGCAAAAAAAAAATAAATAAATAAGGTGAAAAATGTTCAAGCACAAAAGAAGTTGCATAAGAAGAAAAATTATGCTTGTGGATTGTCTTTTAGACTTACATTAATGGTTGTTTAACCAACCTGAAGAAATTGTCATCAGTATCACTTTTTTCTCTGATTAGTACGTTAACACGATTAGTCCAAAAAACCACATATTCTCGAAGACCACATGAAACTATGAAATAAAGTAAAAAAAAAAAGCTTGTTTATTCCGTCACAGAAAAGCTTAGTTTTTTGAAAAAAATCACTTATTTATATCCTTTTTTCAGTAATCACTTAAGCAATAGAAGAATGTCTACTTTAGAAGCTCATTTTTCACCAAAAGGCTCTAGTTTCCATTGCGAAGCAAATATATGTTTATGTAACCGTGATAATGCATTTAGTATTATCTAAGTGAAGCCAAAACAATTTGACTTTGGCTTTAACTACTACAAAGTAAACAGCTAGGGGGGTGGGTGGGTAACGAATTTCCAGATGACTTTTATCTATGAGACACCATTGACATGGCAGTTGCAGTGTTATGATATACATAGTTACAATAATCTTGACAGTGAATCATCTGAGGTAAACAAAACTAATGTTGAATTATGTCACATGTGAGGGCTTAGTCATACTCTTGCAGTAAGATTCTTCTACTAGTTTGCATGGAATTGCTGGTGGAGGAAGAGCACCGACTGCTAGCACTAATAAATCACTACTTGACTGGATCTCAGTGAATCATCGTATGAGTGCTTTCGAACTGTGAACAGACCTGTACGGAAGAAAGATTATGATACGCGTCGATTTGTTTGCGCAAAATCTCCACTTATTTCCCAACAGACTGCTGTTCGAACGAAATAACACAACGAATTTTATCGAAAGCTGTTCACCTTGCTGCTGACAGTAAGACACTCAGATACGATCATTTTAGCAGGTGATTTTAATACTCAATGACAAAAGCTTTCCCATATTGAAAATGAAAATGGCGACACCAATAGAGTTCCATACCGACGAAACAACAACAACAACGGTTATAGCCTTTTACGGTTCTTTCCAGACAATCATACGTTCCTTGTTAACACTAACTTCAGGCGTAAGGAAAGACATCGCATCACTTAGCAACCTCCATCAACAAATCAGAGTTCGACACACACCTGTCACATATCAATAAGCTATAAACACAAAAACTCGGTAGAAGACTGTTGCTGGTTCTGAAACACAATTGTCGATTCTGATCACGCTGTATTCTGTGCACGTATATACCTGCGATGGGACGAACATAGCAAACAGGCATCTACGAAGCCTAAACACCTCCAGTTTGACAAGAACACGAAGTCTTTAATTAGGAGAAGCCTGGTATAATCTCTTATCAGCTGTAGAAACAGTGGTAAAATCTGTTGTAACCTCACTTCAAAGGTTATTAAATTTCCGCTGCTTCTTCCAAATAGGAAGACACAAGAAAACTGATCCCTGTCGGCTCTCAACATGACAAGGAGTGAAAAATACCCGAAAGCTTATTGAACAAAAGTCTCGAAAACAAACGCCGACAGTGATAGACAAAAAAGTCCAAGAGGATGGAGAAGGCATCAGTGGTAGATAACAACTATTTAAGCCTATTAGGGACACGGGTTGCTAATTAGTGGAACGAATCCCGAGAACAACGACACTTTAAATACCTGTTAAGACAGACAACTAGAATACTGGAGGTGACTTTCTGAAGAGCAATTTAACTGGTCAACATCATACTCAAATCACTTGGCAACCAACGCATACATGAATGAGATGTCAACATCACACCTCCAACTGTAAATGAGGTTGCACGAGCCATCGCCAATCTGAAACGAGGCAGAGCAGTGGGACCTGATGGAATGAATCCAGAAGTATTTTAGAGTGGTGATAATTCATTAGCTGGCTTAACTAAGGCACTGAATAATGTGTGGGAATCCGAAATAGTCCCGTTTGGCTGGTGTGAATTATTGGTTGTCCAAGTTTATGAGAAGGGAGACTAATTTTCCTGTGGGACCAGACTAACTAACACAGTATCAAAAATTCTAGGTTCAGTCATAACACGTAGACTAAAAGGTGCTCGGAAGAAACGAACCCGTGAAAATCAGAGAGGCTTTAGGCCAGGAAAATGGTCATTTCTTCACCCTTCGACATATTTCGGAGCATAGGCATTCTTATAGGTATCCAATACCGGAGGTGGCATTTGACTCCATTTATCAAGGCACTGTGGCAATGTTTGGTAGTGAAGGGAGTGCTCAGAAAGTAAATCACACTAGTCAAGGTGCTCTAGTCGAACTCACGCATCTGTGTTGGAGCTTAGAGAGATTTGTCGTGTGAAATGATACTAATAAGTGGTGTCCTTTAGGGATGCTTACTGTACCCACTCCCGTTTAATTTCATCACAAAGTAATAGATATGATCCTAATCGATTTTACTGACTTATGGATTGTTACCAAGAGACACTCTTTAACTTAGATGATGCGAATGATATTGTTCCTCTGGATGAACACCTTCAGCTGAAAGCTTACTATGTTTGGCAGGGAAATCACTTGTGTCTAATGTAAGATGATGCAGGATTGGTCCGCACCGACTCCTAGTTTAAAGATAGCACAGTGGTTAAGCATTTTGACCACTGCATTGATTTGGGAAGTCGCATTAGCCCCAATGAATTAATTGCTGACGAGGCCTCAGCAAGGATTCAAAAGTCTTGTGTAGCACTTGGTAACTTATGTCTTGTCTGGCGAAGAAGCATTATCTAGCTGTCGATCAAAGGACGTGCGTGATGTGAAAACATTCGCTCGGTCCTTAATGATTGAGACAGAGACATTGAAGGTGAAAGACCCGAAGAGCGTAGCTGTCACTGACCACAGATTTTCGCCCGTAAGCCTTCGAGTTTGTATGCCACTAAAGGTAAATCATCCGTGAAATCCAGACCGTCCAGAGCCTTCTTATCGGTCCAGGATATTCCTGTCATCTCACCACCCATAATCTGACGCATAATCCAGTCCACCACAATTAGGAGTATCATTGGCAATAATAGACAGCCTTGTCTTACTTCTAGATATGATTTACCATATTCTGTCGAAGAAGCACACTTTTCTGTCTATTCATAGCTGCGAAAATCACTTACAACTATCAAAAAATGTAGTGTAGATTTAATCAAGCGTCACAGAGCACCAGAAAATGCAGACTTTTTTCATTCAAAACAGCACACCTCATCAGGAAGTTCCTACTTAAATAACATTAAACTAATACATACACAGGGGAATATTTACCTTATACATAGAACTTTTACCTTCTGAGAATTCCAACATTAGAGAAGAGGAACATTGGGTAACATAACTGAATACATTGAGTGGCTTATCAAAATACTTTTGTATGACTCAACAAAACGCCACCTGATTGCTCAGAAATTTTCTATCGACTGATTTTGATAGGCTGTCCCTTTTCTATATTTCAATCGGGTGTTATAGCGCTGCATATTAGGAAGCACACATATTAAACATACTTTAAAGAAATATTACAACTAAGTTTTCCTTTTCATATGGGTTTTAACAGTTCTGTCTATATTTAATTATTACCTTTTTTTCCGAATGCCATCTGACAATATGAACAATGGACGTAATTATTTTTCTTGACTGAAAAAGAGTTTTGTTCAACAAATGAACAGTCCAATACCATTTCTAAGCCAGTGGAACGACAGTTCAAAGAGGAGTTTAGATCATGTTCGAACAATAACGTTTGCGCGTCCACAGAAGTTTCAGTCAAAGTGGGAGCATTATCTTTATTCTGATGACAGAAAAAACCACCCTCAATACTTAGACCATCTTCCCCAAGCAAAATGGGTTTCTGAAGATTAGTATCACATTTTATGTCTCTAAAAAAGTCGGTTTAATCAGTTATCTTACTTTATGTTTCCGAGTTTTTGTTCACAAAATCCACATATAATAGTTTCAGCAACACAAATATTGTTCTCCATCTTGTAGAAGTCATTATTGTTCTGACAAACCAAGTCGAACGACGCATCAAAGCTAACAGATATGCTGTCTTCCCCAGATGAACAAAGATTTCTGCAGCTCATGAAGGATATATTCACACCATTTAGTTTTACTCTATTACTTCGAATACCATTGTGAACCTCGATAGCATCTCGATACACATGCACACGACACAGTCTATAAATAATAAACTCTACAGTCGTCAAACCTGGTTTCTTTTGAGCGACAAATAGTCAGGTTAAGACTCTTATTGTTATCAACCGCTTCAGCGAACAACATTGCGAAAACCTTTAACTGACGCGGCTTAGTTTCAAGGTCAAGAATCCAGTATCCAATCAGATTTCAGATTCAGATTTATTGGTTGAGGATAGAATGCTTGGAGTCTATGTTAATCCTTTTCCAGTAAATTTCTGTGGTTGTCCAAACCCTTCTTGAACGAATCAGTTGAGGTTGTAGACACCACTTCTTCTGGGAGTCGGTTCCAACAGTTTATGACTCGGTGTGAGAACCAGTACTCAACAGCAATATGATTTCTTCTTGGCTTTTGAACTCTCCTGCTATGTCCTCTAAGGTGTTCCGACCTGATGGGAAGGAAAAGAGAGAATAGGTCAGGTCTTCATCGAGCTGCAGCAGTGGAGACTGATTTCTTCCTGCTAGCCTTTTAGCTTCGGGTTTTTGTTATGCTTCTGTTTGGTTTATTTCTCAACCCGCCTGCTGTAGCTTTAAATGACTCTGAGAGGAGTAGTATGGGAGATTGCTTTTGTATGATTTGCACTATGTTAATAGTTAGGATCATTCTGCAGCTGACTATTGTTCGTGCTTTCACACTTCAGTCATTCTGTGTGATCAAAGGGAGAGATAAGTATGACCATCATATGATAAGCTGAAAATATTTATGCATGAAAAAAACAATTGAATGTATAGATAATTATAGTAACAATAAAAGTTGAAGGAATGAATAACCTCACCTCATTTACAAACCACTCTTGAGCCTGTAAAATAGTGGAGATGGGGTGTGAGGCCTATCCTCTATCACAAAATCAACTCAGTTGCTACAGAAACGTCAAAACCTGCAAAAATACACGAGGTAATATTTCTCTACTCTGCAATCGAAGGGACGAAATGACGCCAACTGGTGAAAACGTTTGGGGTGCAACTCAGCGGATGTCATCTCCTGACGAAGGTGAAAATAAGCATGGGAGAAAGAAAAATCGGACGATGTTGAAAGTCTAAAAGTCTGTTAGGAAGCAAATCAAATGAGGAGATCCTGTAGGATCGCTAAAGGGCTTATTTATTTCCCCCACAATGAATTTACTTTTAGTTCACCTAAGAAATATAGCCTTAGAAATAAATCTTCATCTTTTGAAGTGCCCCGCTGTCATACAAAGTACAGATCAAATTCTTTCACTGTCAGATACCGCTGCATTTGGAACCGTCTTCCAACTGAAATTAGAAACAGTCCTACCCCAAAAACCTTCTCATCTCTGCTGAACAAATATTTTATCAACACCGGGTTAGAAGGCGTATGTGACAGACTAAAACTCAGAGATCTAATACGGCACTCCTCTGACCCTCACTGTTAGCTCCCGAAATCTGTGATCTCTATGTTTGACTCTACTTTCACTATGATTGTTTTCACAACCCCAGTCACCTATTCTCAATCAGCCTTAAATTTTAATTATTTCTTCATTCAAATATTTAAAAAAATTTTCTTTTTGCACATATCACTGATAACATGGTATTATGAGTATTTCAGCATGCTAAGAGTTCAGTCTCAAGTTCCAGATGCAAATCAACTGAAGACGACTGGTATTAAAATGTCTCTGGAGACTGCCTAATGCTACTTGTTAGCACTGTCTACCTATACGCAAATTAAGGCCCGAATGTTGGTAGTCTAAATAATCAACTATACGGTGAGTCCTAAATAGTAATGAATCCTATCTTACTGTTCTATAACTATAATCTTGTTTAGTCAAATCTTTCGGAACAAAATATTATAAATTACTACTACTTATATGTTTAATGCTGCATGATTATGTACTGTTTTCCGAAATTACATTTGTTTATATCTAAAATGTCGACTCTGATAGTCTATCTTCCTTATACTTTTATTATTGTTCCTCTCCAAAATGCTGTAACAGATGAAACATACATGATGGTCTTCTGAAAGTAGTCACTCATACCATGACTTCGAATGAGTTGACAAATGAATATTTTTTTTTAAAAAAAAGAGAAAAGTTTGTGGCATATTATAACAGAAATTAAAAGATATATAAAAAAATGAAGCATTTTGCCAGGGCCTTGCACAAAAAAGGTGGGAGGGTGGTGATTGCTAGTCAGCGGATATGATGGTGGGGACATATGAGAACCACCCTTATCTGTGGGACAGCACTCTATTGCTAAGGCTCCTGAGTTCGAATGGCTTCTGCAGAATAAGAGAATAAATAAAATTTAAAAAAAAAGACAACAGAAGTTGAAAATTTGCCTAAAGCTGAAGTTTAAATAACAAACTCCTCGAATGCAAGTACATGGTATGAGTCCCCTACTTCAGAAGGACACCTAAATGTATACTTCAGAAAAACAGTAGTTATTATTAAGCCCTCACTTTTCTTCTACATAGTTCACGCACTTTGACTTTTGTGTTTAACTCCTATTCAACCTATATAAGTAGGTAAAATTATCATCTTTTTTTCACTTAAACTTTTCTTTTCTTTTCGCAAGAAAGACTAGAATTCCATCACTAGAAAATCTCAGGGGGAAATAGTATTTTTTAAATGAAGAAAAAACAAAAAAATGATGAACCCATGTTTTTTACATATGTTTTGAATTATTAACACCTATTATATACTTCTGCACCTCTCTGTCGGTTTCCTTGTGTCTTCTCTTTTCAAAGGTACTGCCTTAAACGAAGGTACTGAAACAGTGCCGCTATCCTCGGAATATTGCTAGCCCACCTGGTGAATAACGGAACCACCTCTATCATGAAATCTGCCGACAAGTTCAAAGTTGGTCTCATATACAACTGGAAATGTCACAATTATGGTGTACTTACCGGTGAATTTGAAGTTTTATGGACTTTCAAACACTCTATGAATCATTTACTTACAATTACTGTTCATTCCGCATCTCTTATATTTCACGCCAGCACCTGTACAAAAGTGCTACTTACCTTCCACAATTAACGTAATCGTTTATAATTCCCGCGTGAAATTGACATACCGTATTTTTTTCAATTACAGTTTTGATTTGATGCTATTTCTCATGAATTATACAGTTGAAAGCATATCTCGAAAATTACCTATTGCCTTATTTGTAAATTTCTTTTTAAATATTTCTCTCAAATTTACCAGTATTCAATCTATTTCTAGATTACCAAATCGTATATATTCTATAAGTTCTAATTAGTGTACATTTGTTCATGCCTGTAAAAATGGCTGGTTTCTGTTCCAGAAATAAAATTATTATTATTATTACTATTATTATATATACAGTCACTAAGAGGTTGTTAGTGATCAAGAAATACAGAAGTCTAAGGTGAGTAATCATGTATAAACCACATATTACCTATGAAATTTAAGACTCCTTTATGAATAGAACAATAGTGAATGACTAGGTGTCCCCACTTATTTTACCCATCCCTGCACACCGAAAACGAACCTTCAACAACCCGATAATGCATGCTGTAGATCAACTGGTTAGTTTAATTTTTATTATAGATTCAATCCATACAGTATTTTAGTACAACTGTGGAATTTTCAGCATGTGATATCGGTAGCCTAAATTTAGCAGTCCGATCATTGATATCAGGCTTTGATCTCAGTAGATTTCGGCACTATTACCTTACTAATAACCACTGCAGACTTCCATGGACTCATCTTACACGGACCTTGACCAATTGTTTTATATATTGGTTGGTTCATGAAAAGGAGAAGGAATGTTATGAATCTACAGGATCATATGAAATAGGAGAGCACTCTACAAATTGTTCACTGGAGAATTAACGATCTACTGCAATCACCAGAAAGACAAAAACCAGCACACTGATTCAGCGACTATCATGATAGAACCAGTAATACGGAAGTCACTTGTGCAGCGAGAAGCAATCTCGCTCAGGAAAGAAGGTTCCTGCATTTGAATGATAAGATAAGAAATATCTGATAGCAGGTGCCCAAACATAAACCCTCTGAATGCAAGTGCATATTAATAGGCCGCTTCTTCAGAAAGACAACTAACTGTATTTGTCAGAACAGTAGCAAAAAAATAGTTAAACTTCCTCTTTTCTTCAACGTAATTCCTGCTTTATTGTCTTCAAATTTTACTTTTATTCCATTAGCTCATCTTATGATTATCTCAAATACCTATAGACTGCCATCTCTTGATTATAATTACACATTTTAACATTATAAAATGCACAACTACATCTTGCCTGCAAAAAGAATCTTTTAGGGGAAGAAGAAACTCGTGAACTCAACTGAGATGTTGCCATTTCATCCTCATCACTCATTTTCATTACTTGTATTGATGGGAATCAAAAGTGGTGTTGGATTTTCAAGGAACAAAGGCGTTGTTTCCGTGTTGTACTGGGGTGCTATAAATCTATATTTTCCTAATACTGTCAGTGAATACCCGTGGTTATAACATTCTGTCTTATTTATTTGAATTCGTATTAGGGGCCTTAGTAAATTACGTCGTAACGGTTTAAATTTTCATCAACGACTTACAATGTCGACTGAACTTTCCGGGCTTTTTTCTTGCTGGTGGCTTAAATATTTGGAGTTTCAATGGGTCGTTTGTAAGACTCAGACATGTTGCAGACACACCTAAATTCTCTGGGGGATTAAATATGTGTCACTAGAAAGTTTTCGAACCTTAAAAATGCACGGTTGTCCAATAACGCACCACAAGGTCGCAAAGAGTAACTTAATCGCTGTGTGGTGATAACTTTCTTATGCAACAACAGAGCACTACTCAGGCCTCATCCTAAGTGATAGGATTAATGCAGTTATGAACTACTTGGGTAGCGTGGCCAAGTCATATGCTGTTATATACTCAATGAAGGCAGTCAGACACGCTCACGCATGAGTGTCTCCTAAGACTGTATAAAATACATATACGGCCTCACATTGAAGTGCGTGAGATGCCAACCTTTTGGTGTAAGGGTTCATGGAAGAGTGGTAAAAGTGTTTATAGACTTACGTAAAGTGAAACTGTGGAAATTAGGTTTTTTCATAACTAGAGATCGTTGGTTAATGAGATTGCTAGTGACTGCAATAACCTGGAAAATGTTATGCTTTCATTGTGGCATTTCAAGAAGGATAGGTAACCGGCAAATAGTTCAGTGCACTCTTCCTTAGCCTCGCTTCTAGTTTGCCTATCGTGTAACTTTTACCAGTTACTGCGGCTACTGCGCTATATGTGGGAAGAGAAGGCTAGTTGACCATGAAGCGACACACGGACTAGGTTGAGGTCGGCTATCTGCCTGACCGAACTGTGAAGTACCCATCAACTGCCACACTGCATTATTCGATTCCCACAAAATTCGTTCTAGATGTCCTTTCAGTCCTCCTCCTTTCGCTATTTTGGTATCTATGAATATTCATCCACTTATCATATTATATTATTATTGATTTGGATTTCGAATGCAACGTCAGAAGTAGATCTTTATTTTATCCTGTTCTTTGCATCCCTTTTTAACTGGTCCGAAGATTGTCCAGAAGCTTTCATCTCCTCCTCACATGATCCTCTCCATTTCACCTGACACCCAATCCGCTGTTTCCCAATCGAGTTTTACTCAGTTATCTGGTGTGTGAAGTGGTTGAGCGATATTCGCAGAGTATGCCCAACCATTCTTCTTTCATTCAGGTAAATTTGATGGGCGATGGGCTTTTGATTTCTAAGGTCAGTCCCTTGCTATTAGTTTTCTCTGGCCAGCGGTCTAATCTTCAGTATGGGGGGAAGGTAGCTGCCGATAAAACTCTGAAGTCTTCTTGGAATGCTTTCTTAATAAACCAATTCTCCGAATTGTATAGAAGCTCTGATTTGAAATTACTGTAGGTATGTCTTGCCCTAAAAATCCTGAATTCAACATGTTCATCTACAGCACAACTCTTCCTTTCCAGTACGGTCATCAACTGGCCCTCTTCCAGCACAGTGTATTTGTATAGTTCAGGCTGGAGAACATCTTTTGCCATACGAAGACATATTCGTGCAGTTAGAAAACACACACCACAGATATTCCAGCGATTTATTAACAGTGTCTTGCATGAACTAGACTTTGCGAGTCTATATATTGATGACGTTCTAACAGCAAGTGGAGTTGAAGTGACTCGTCATGATCACCTGCTACACGTTTCCTGGCAACTCCTGAAACACTCAGTAACATCCTATCTAGCTGAGTGCTAGACTGTCGTCCAATCCTTGACTTTCCTAGGACAAGTGATGGATAAACACGGCATTCATTATTTACCTGAAAACTTACAGATAATTCGAAAATTTGCAAAGCCACCAACGCTGAAATCTACGCACACATTTCTCGTTAGAGTAAGTTAATACCGTCGTGATATTTCTTAATGAACGGAGATTGTAACTTCACTGGCTAGTTTTCTAAAACCTAAATGTAAAGTTCCAGCTTTCACTCCAGCGTCAATGGAAGCAATGAAGAAAATTAAGATGGCTATTGCAGTTGCCACTATGGTAGTGCATCTGAGATGTGGCACCTAATCAACCATAACTTGACATCAAACCACCATAGCAATGGACTATGACGCTACAGTTAGTGAAGAAAGACAATTAAGCCACTTGTCAGTGCCTGTGCACGTTGATAGTACAATCAAGGGTACGGAATGGTTTCCAAGCCTGTTTGAATGGATGCCCATTAAAACTGAGACTGAGTTTGAAGACGAATTATCCTTCCTATATGTCCAGCTTTCAAGACGAACAGACAGAAATTTACGAGCATCAACCTACAAAAAACCAAAATCGAATGAACAGGTGACAGTAGAAACTTTGTTGCGTGTTCTATTTGACTAAATTAGTGTACACGTATTTTCTAGTACTTCTTCACGTTTATCAATGTGCTCAGACGTTGTGGCTACTTGACGCCCACAACGTAAAATCAGAAGGCACTTGTGAAGAGTGTAATCGTGTATTATAGCCGTAGTCAAAATTTCAAAATTGTATCAAGGTAACGTTCAACAGTAAATTGACAAATGTTTACGAAGTACATATAAAATCGGTATGTGTAAAGATATAATTTGAGTATGCAAATTAGATTAAAATCGTATGTTTATAGCTGGTACAGGGGTACTACATAATTCCCCCACCAGAACACTGAAATATATTAAAAAAATACATTAAAGTGTTTGACAATAACATGCATCAGCGCAATACGTAACAGCGACAGTACACAGAAGGCGATTTATTAAGCTGAAAAAATGAGCAATTTAATGCGGTCAATAAGGCCGATAATAAATGCGATAATAAAAGAAAAAATAGGATTGATGATCGTGGTAGAATATATAAGGAATGATACAATTGGCCGGGGATCTGTAGTCTGTATACGGAAACGATAGGTGAATATTAAGCGCTATATGATTAAGTGTAATAATACAGGGAATATCGATGTTAAAATAGTAGTGACGTGATTGACGTATGAAAATATTAATCAGTTAAATGAGTAGTCAAATGACAGTTACGAATAAAGATAATAAAAATGAAAATTCGTAGTAAGTTATATTTTGATGATTTGCACATAACGTTTAGGCCAATGAACTCTCCTACCAGAGCGTGTAGTTTTCATAGGTTTCTCTGGCGACGTTGAAGCTTGCGTGGATGTAGCTGTTGGCACTTCGTTCAGCTGGTCTTTATCGTTGGCTTCGAAATCGTCAATGAACGCTGGTTTGACTCTGTCGACACTGATGGCTTCTGCTTTATTCAGTCGTTCTATCGTGATAACTTTATCGTTTCTATTTAGAACTTTGAATGGGCCATCATAAGCGGGTTGAAGTGGTCGTTGTACACCCTCTCTCCTGACGAAGACGTGAGTGCAATCCGTCAGTTGTGGCGGGATGTATGACGTTCGTTCCTGCTGGCGTGGAAGTGATATCTTAAGTTCGTTCATGTGTTGTTTTAGCTGGTGCACATAACCAGTCATATCTTGTGGAACTTGGTTACCTGGGGTGAAAAATTCTCCTGGTAATCGTAATGTTGTTCCATAGACTAGTTCGGAAACACAGCAGCCAATATCTTTCGTTAGAGCAGCTCGTATACCAAGCAGTACCAGTGGGAGTTTGGTTGACCAGTCGTTTGGAGTCAAAGAAGCAGCGAGCGCAGCTTTGAGTTGTCGATGAAGGCGTTCAACCATGCCGTTGGAACTAGGATGGTAGGCGGTTGTTCGTATTCGTTTGATGCCCAGTAATTCAGTTAGCTGGTGGAAAAGTCGGCTTTCAAACTGAGCACCTCTGTACGTAGTGATAATGGATGGGACACCAAAGTTAGCTATCCAGTTTTCGACCAAAGCTTTAGCTACTGTTTCAGTGGAGACGTCGGCTATTGGAACTGCTACAGGCCAACGAGTGAATCTGTCGATGCAAGTTAGAATGTAGTTGAAACCATTGGAAGGAGGCGGTGGACCAACTATGTCTACATGTATATGTTCAAATCTAGAGTCAGGGTTGGGAAAGCGACCAAGTGGTGCATTAGTGTGACGGTTGATTTTGACTCTTTGACAAGACAAGCAATTTCGTGTCCACTTCTTAACATCGCTATTAATGTTTGGCCAAATAAATCTTTCTTTTAGTAGTTTGATAGTAGCGCTGACACCGGGATGAGACAAGTTATGTAACTTCTCGAATACTGTGTGTCTCATAGCTGCTGGAACGAAAGGTCGATATTTACCCGTAGAGGTGTCGCAGATTATTTTTGTCGCGCCAAAAGGAATCGCGTCTAGTTTTAAAGATGTTGTTTTAGAAGACCTGATCTTTTTTAGTTCGGCATCATCTCGTTGTAAGTTTGAGAGATGTTCGTAGTCGATGTCTGGGCATACAATGTTGTCAATGTGCACACGTGATAAAGCGTCTGCCACTTCATTGTTTTTACCCTTTACGTGTCGCAGATCGGAGGTGAACTGAGATATAAACTCGAGATGTCGTAGTTCACGCGGAGAGTAGTTATCCTGTCTTGCTGATAAGGCTTTCGTTAGAGCTTTATGGTCTGCAAAGACAGTAAAAGCTGTACCTTCCAGCATATGTCGAAAGTGCTTGATTGCTAAATAAACAGCCAATAAATCTCTACCAAAAGTGCTATAGCGACATTGAGTAGGATTCAGTCGTTTCGAAAAGAATGCTAGGGGTTGCCATTCGCCGTGTACGTGCTGTTGTAAAACTGCCCCGATGGCAACGTCTGAAGCGTCTGTCATGAGAGACAGGGGGGCATCATTTTGGCGTCTGACTAAGAGCGTCTTGTCATTTAACAATTGTTTGACATTTTCGAATGCTTTAACAGCTTCTGCGGGCAAATGGAATGAACGACTATGTCCCCGTAAGCAATCGGTTAATGGTTGTAAAGCTTTAGCACAGTTCGGTATAAAACGCCGGTAAAAATTAACGAGACCCAAAAATCGTCGTAATTTTTTAAAAGAATCTGGTAATGGATACTCTTTGATGGCTTGTACGTCATCAGGGACTGGTCTGATTCCTTGGCTATCGATTAAATGACCGAGAAATTTCAGTGAGGTCTTACCAAATTCGCATTTGTCTAAGTTGATAGTCATGCCGTATTGGTTAAGTCTTTCAAATACAGTCTTCACATGTTTCAAATGCTTGGCTTCGTCTGCACTTGCAATTAGTAAGTCATCGATGTATGCGTAGACGAAAGGGAGACCACGGAGTACTTGGTCAGTTAGGCGTTGGAATGTCTGAGCGGCGTTCATTAGTCCGAATGGCATGCGTACGAATTCATATAAACCGAATGGTGTGGTAATGGCAGTTTTCGGAACGTCATCCGGGTGGATGGGGATATGATGATACGCTCTGACAAGATCGATTTTAGAGAAAACTTTAACATCTGGTAAGTTGCTAGCGAAATCGTGGATATGTGGTATTGGGTATCGATCAGGTACCGTTTGGTTGTTTAAGGCTCGATAATCACCACACGGCCGTATCTCACCAGAAGACTTTTTAGGTACCATGTGAAGCGGTGAAGACCAAGAGCTGTTGGACGGTCGAATAATACCAAACTCTAGCATTTTATCGAACTCTGTTTTGGCGATTTTAAGTCTATATGGATCAAGGCGTCGGGGACGTGCAAAAACTGGTGGTCCAGTGGTTTTAATATGATGAACCACATGATGCTTTGGTTCTGTTCCTCGAAAAGAAGGTTGTAGAAGGTCAGGAAACTGATTTACCAAATCGGTATATGGAGATGCTGGTGTGCGTGTGACCATCAAGTTCAACGATGATGCACGGCTAATAGTACCAGCGATGTACGTTTTATTGAGCGAGTCTATTAACTTAGGACTTGTTTGGTCAACTAGTATTTTATGTTGCTGTAGAAAATCAATTCCGAGGATTGGAGATGGAACGTCTGCTATGATGAACGACCAAGTGTAGGTATTCTGCAAACCAAAATCCAAAGTCATTCGTTTACTTCCATATGTAACAATACTGGACTTATTAACAGCTTGGAGCGTAACTGCTGGGTCAGGATGTTGACGTTCCTGTGTAGACGGGGGCAGAACACTCACCTATGCTCCTGTGTCGACTAAGAATGTAGTACCGGTATTTTTATCTGTTACATAAAACAAACGACTGTTAGATCGTAGATTGCCAACAGTAGTTTTCACACATGACGATATATCTTTTTGTTCAGTCTGAAAGTTGCAAGGTGAACGGCACCGTCGTGCATTGCTTCCATAACTACGGTGATACCAGCAAATACTATAGCGATGTCGTGACGTGCTAGGGGATCGAGAAAGACGTCGACGAGACGAGCTTCTAGAACGGCTTGGTTGTGTGCGTGTGGTCAGTTTTGCTAACTGGCTCAGTAAGGTGTCGACTACGTGTTCTAGAGTCTGTATTCTATCGTGAGTGTCTGGTATTCTGCTAGTGGAAGCGACAGATTGAGGTGTTGACCTCTCGTACATGCGATCCGCGATTTCGGTGAGCATTTCTATGTCAATGTCGTCATCTCCGAAAGCAAGAACCTGCTGGATGTTTGCGGGAAGTCGTCGTAGCCAGATTTGGTAAAAGAGACGTTTATCGATTTCTCTTCCGGCAACTAGGCTTTGCATATGCCTCGTGAGTTGAGATGGGGTTTTATCTCCTAGCTCAACATTGCTTAACAGGCGATCGAGTGCTTGCCTATCAGAAAGCGAAGTGCATCGCAGTACCTCTTCCTTCAACTTGTCGTAGGGTGCTTCTGTGCTGGGATGAACGATGTATTGCCGTACCTGCTCGGCGACTTCGTCTGGTAGTACTGTACTCAAAATGCCGAATTTAGCTGTCTGTGACGTGAGCTTATTGCTAGCCAAATAATGTTCCAGTCGTGCAAACCAAAGATGGGGGTCTCTGGGCTTAAAAACTGGTACAGTAAGAGAGATAGTACTAACAGATCCCAGCTCTAAGTTATCAGAGGTATTGGAAGACATGTTATAATTCGTAAAAAAATGGTTTAAGAGTAGCAAAATAGCAAAAATTGTGCACAATAAGAATATGGTAAAATAAAAAAACATGCAATGCAGATGCTTACCACAAATTACTGCAGGTTGTGCTATGAGCAAACACAAGAATGAGTTCGAATTGTTTAATAAATATATAAATCCGCGAAAGTTAGAGTTTTAATAATCCAGCAAGTGTACGACGCGTCGAGGTCAAAAACTCGTCGTCGTCGGAGTCAGCAATTTGTCGTTGGGCTCACCAATTTGTTGCGTGTTCTATTTGACTAAATTAGTGTACACGTATTTTCTAGTACTTCTTCACGTTTATCAATGTGCTCAGACGTTGTGGCTACTTGACGCCCACAACGTAAAATCAGAAGGCACTTGTGAAGAGTGTAATCGTGTATTATAGCCGTAGTCAAAATTTCAAAATTGTATCAAGGTAACGTTCAACAGTAAATTGACAAATGTTTACGAAGTACATATAAAATCGGTATGTGTAAAGATATAATATGAGTATGCAAATTAGATTAAAATCGTATGTTTATAGCTGGTACAGGGGTACTACAACTTCACTCACAGTCATATATAAAGTAACATCAAGTCATTCAAAAGGATTTCGTCTAAATCTTCTTCTTCCTTACAGCTAAAGCTTCAGAAATTCATACAGAAAAACCTAGACTTTGTGTTCAAAAACCTATTATCTAGCCTCTTTTACTACCATGGCGTCAGCGTCATTTCCCCCCTCTCCTTGTTTACTTGTATGAAAAAAAATCTATGCAGTCCTTCCTCTCTCTTTTCATTCCTTGATCCATTTTCAATCCTTCATTCCCTTGTCTTCCATAAATTACTTCTGAGAGATTATTCATCACTTCACTAATTAGTCATCGACCCTCTCGATTAGGTGGGAATGTTCCGAATTTTTCAAACATTGTTATCATTCATACACTTTGATTTATATTTCTACTTAACCGATCACAACCTATGACCTCGTTTGTCAGTGAACACTGCATATACATCACCCCTCTAAATAGCTAAACTGGTCTGGAGTGAAGTAAGGAAAACACATCTATATGCTGACTTACTTGTTCTTAAAACACCTGTATGATCCACAGACGGGTTAAACGTTTAGTCAGTCGAATATTAGGTTGGTTCAGTTTGATCTGTTAAATTCAGACCTATGTTCATCTTGTTACACTGACAAGTGCACGATAGCATCTTCCATCGAAAATCTTTTCTTCACAATAATCACATGAATTTTTTCAAACCTTAGAAAAGTACAATTGGTTGATGGTGACTAGCAGTGGAATCTAGGATGCTCATTTCGTCCTATTTAAGACTCGTCACACATACCTGTACCTGTATTCCTCAGTGAGTGATGGTGTTCCCACCGAGGCTTGCATGCAGGTATATCCAGTTGACGAGTCCCAAATAGGACGGAATGCACCTCCTAGACTCCACTGCTAGTCCCCATCAACCAAGTAACTTCAAGTTAAATGAACAGACAGTAGTGACATTTATTACTCATCATCGTATATACTTCATTGTGTATTATCATTGTATTATTAATCTTGCATGTTAACAATTGATACATTGTACTCGCTAATTATTGATTACCGAAATACACATTCCTACACCTTCTCAAGTGTCTTCTGATTTACGTTGTGTGTGTCGAGTAAGCACAACGTTAGGACACAATTATAAACGAGAAGAAGTATTAGGATATACGTATACGCTAGTTTAATCAAAATATAGCAGCCAACAACTGTACATTGTCGAATCATCTGCACAAAGAGCCGACATGTCAACATGAGGCTGAGCACTTCAGTCAAATCAATCAACGGGAAAATCTAAATTGAATTGAATACTTAGAAAAGTACTTTGTACAATATTTAAGATTGCAGACTTTGTATTGCAGAGTTATATATCTGAATGCTAATCAAAATTCTGACAGGACCAGACTGTTATAAACCATGTGATGGATTATTTTTGAGGAGATATATTAAGAAATCGAAAACATAAAAACAATAGGATGTTGGTATATAATCTAAAGGGTCGAAACATTTATTTTCTACACTGGTAACATCACACATTCTACTTCAAACCTTGACTCACACACCAGAACAATTTCATACAATGCACACGTTATCACAGAAACACAGTTCAGTGTAGCACACTGTAATATTATTGTCGCTTTGTTACTTTCTCCCTTCTCACAGCTGTCTCCACTTTTATCCTGCATAATTTCATCTCAGCGTACGTCATATTCCTCTTCTCCGTCGTTAGGCCTTTGAGTATTTTTCAATCAGAATATTATTTTATTATGGAGTGTTTTACTGTTACTAACTTCTTGAGAGATTGACTTTTCTTCTTCAAACTGCGTGAATTTAGCATTGGATCAATTTTCACTTCTTAATCTCCTGTTATTTTGTACTTACTCTATTCGGCTTACTGCGCCATCAGTTGAGGTTTCCTCAAGACAAGCTTCTGTAGATATTCTTCAGCAGAATTCTATACTAATCTTGTGTTGAATTTACTCTTTCAGTGTGTGACTGACTAGTTGGAACCAGCCAAGTGTTAAGAACTGTCAAATTTCTGATAAGGAAATATCAAGCTGTCTTTTTTTATTCTACCAGCCAGTACTTATGTACTTTCAATACAATGCAAAATTATTACTACTACCTTGGTTACACATGTTTGTGGGAGAGCAACCCCTTCCTATCAAGTTTTACAATGACATTTTTGTATGAAATACAATGCAAACAATTGCATTTTTGTATTATGCATGTGATGCACATTCAATGAATGTATGTGCCTTTGTGTACAATTTACATTGTCCTCAACAACATTTTACAATAGAAAATGAACTCAGCTTTTGTATAGAGAGCATTTAGTGGTGGTTGGCACAATTAATTTACAATACCCTTTATCTCCAGGCTAATATTTTAACAATGAATTCAGTTTTCCATGGAAAAAATATATAATAAGTGGAGCTTCACTGACCTCTTTTGACCCTTTTACGCTTTCTTTATTCTACTCCCAACTGTTCATAATATAATATAAATTTTTGTATTCTTCATAACCAAATTTTCCAACTCTTCTGTTAAGTAGCAACGTCGTTTTATTGTCAAATGAAGCTTAGTTCGAGCAGTGATGCATTGTACAGTCATCAGAGCATCTATTCCAGTAGTTATTAAGTGCATAATATATAGGTTGGACTTTGTGGTGCATTCGAATATCATGATTTTCTCCTTCCTTGTTTTCTGGGAGGTTGTAGCGGGCTATATACCACTATCAACTTGAGACTGATATTGTCTATGCAACAACTTTCCAGTACTAAGATATATTACACATAGAACTTCCATTTTGAATCTGCTTCTCTGATGCTGAAATCTTTGTATTGTGTGCAATGATCCATGTAATTTCATTTAACTGGTCTATAATTAAACAAAACTTTAACTCTAACGACGCTCACCGATAAGGTGTGTTTGAAACTGAGACGGAGTTAGACGATGAATTATCCTTCCTATATGTTCAGCTTTCAAAATGAACAGACAGATCAACCTACAATAAACCAAAATCAAATGAACAGGTAACAGACTTTCACAGCTTCAGCAGAAAACAATCTCATCACCTTTCAATGCATATGCACTGAAGATACACTGAATGAAGAATTGGAATCTTTCAGAAACACTTCAATCAAGAATGAATATGCAACCTCCTTCATTGATAAACAATTAAACAGAAAGACCTATACTCCAGAAAACCTGGATGTGCTGAAGAAACAACTAGTTTCATATTCAAAATTATAGGCGGATACAACTAGCGAAGTTCTCCACAAATGCTCTTGTTCACCGAAACGTCAAAGACAAGGCCTCACTGTTGGCAACTCTAGTGTGCATTTGCCTACTGCGCTTTCTCCTGTAAAGCTAAGTACATAGGCCTACAGACGGAAAATTATTTACAGGAGTTCACGAGCAATTACCAGTCTAGTTGTGGAAAAGAGTGCATTATTACTTTTTTCAGGTGCCATCAGTACAGACTTCATTCAGAGTTATATATAAAGTAACATCAAGTCATTCAAAAGGATTTCGTCTAAATCTTCTTCTTCCTTACAGCTAAAGCTTCAGAAATTCATACAGAAAAACCTAGACTTTGTGTTCAAAAACCTTTTATCTAGCCTCTTTTACTACCATGGCGTCAGCGTCATTTCCCCCCTCTCCTTGTTTACTTGTATGAAAAAAAATCTATGCAGTCCTTGCTCTCTCTTTTCATTCCTTGATCCATTTTCAATCCTTCATTCCCTTGTCTTCCATAAATTACTTCTGAGAGATTATTCATCACTTCACTAATTAGTCATCGACCCTCTCGATTACGTAAGATTGTTCCGAATTTTTCAAACATTGTTATCATTCATACACTTTGATTTATATTTCTACTTAACCGATCACAACCTATGACCTCTTTTGTCAGTGAACACTGCATATACATCACCCCTCTAAATAGCTTAACTGGTCTGGAGTGAAGTAAGGAAAACACATCTATATGCTGACTTACTTGTTCTTAAAACACTTAAAACACCTGTATGATCCACAGACGGGTTAAACGTTTAGTCAGTCGAATATTAGGTTGGTTCAGTTTGATCTGTTAAATTCAGACCTATGTTCATCTTGTTACACTGACAAGTGCACGATAGCATCTTCCATCGAAAATCTTTTCTTCACAATAATCACATGAATTCTTTCAAACCTTAGAAAAGTACAATTGGTTGATGGTGACTAGCAGTGGAATCTAGGATGCTCATTTCGTCCTATTTAAGACTCGTCACAGATACCTGTACCTGTATTCCTCAGTGAGTGATGGTGTTGTCACCGAGGCTTGCATGCAGGCATATCCAGTTGACGAGTCCTAAATAGAACTGAATGCATCTACTAGACTCCACTGCTAGTCCCCATCAACCAAGTAACTTCAAGTTAAATGAACAGGCTGTAGTGACCCATTTTATTACTCATCATCGTATTATACTTTCATTGTGTAATTGTACTTCGATTTGTTTATTACTCTAAATCTTGCATGTTAACAATTGATACATTTGTACTCGCTCAAGTTTTGAACTTTGATTACGGCGAGAATACACATTCCTACACCTTCTCAAGTGTCTTCTGATTTACGTTGTGTGTGTCGAGTAAGCACAACGTTAGGACACAATTATAAACGAGAAGAAGTATTAGGATATACGTATACGCTAGTTTAATCAAAATATAGCAGCCCAACAACTGGTGAGCCCGACAACAAGGCGTTGTTGAATCATCTGCACAAAGAGCCGACATGTCAACATGAGGCTGAGCACTTCAGTCAAATCAATCAACGGGAAAATCTCAGTTGAATTGAATACTTAGAAAAGTACTTTGTACAATATTTAAGATTGCAGACTTGGTATTGCAGAGTTATATATCTGAATGCTATTCAAAATTCTGACAGGACCAGACTGTTATAAACCATGTGATCGATTATTTTAGAAGAGATATATTAAGAAATGGAAAACATAAAAACAATAGGATTTTGATATATTATCTAAAGCGTCGAAACATTTATTTTCTACATCACACATTCTACTTCAAATCTTGACTCACACACCAGAACAATTTCATACAATACACATGTCTAATATGGCTGTGTGGCACACAGAGATTGCCTTTGGATGAGAGTTTGTAGGCGTGAATACCAACCTAATTATTACTTTATTTGCAATTGTGCATAGAGTTTCGGATGTCCAAAATAGATGGCGAACTGATAGAAAATCTTATCATTTGCACTTCATGCACGAAAAATCCTTCACACAATAGGATGTAACCGAAGAATAATTTCAAAAAGAAATATAAATAGGCGCAGAGAAAGAGAGTTGTTGGTCACTGAATCTTCGTTCATTGAATCTACAGAAAGCACATGCAACGATAACAACATACAACACAAATACCAAAGACATAGGAGATTTAATTTGAAATCTAATCGAAGGATAGGAAACAAGGGAACTATGAGAACGAAATGTGTAGGCTATGTGAGCCCCTTGATGTGACAGTGATGAACGAATTGTTCGCGAAACGTCATTACTAAATAATACTGTGGCACATTGGTGTTTCTCAAGTGGAATTATTCTATTATGGATTTATCTTCTATAGTGCTCGTATCTTCTTTTCAACGCTTTCGTGCGAACTGATTCACGAAAGGAATTCCGAAAGCCTACCGAAGCTGACAGCAACTTCTGCATTGAAGAGTTATCAGAGTGACTACACCACAAGCTTCTTTGGACAGGAAATCATTGTGATGTAATACAGTGAGTAGAATTCATCAGATCAGAAATTATGACTTAGATTAAAGTTTTGCGGAAAGCAGGGGGAGAGGGCAGAAAGTGTAACGAAGTGGAAAGTTAAGAAATTAGTCAGGAGAGAGTTACCAGGGTAATTACCGTCTCACAACGGATCCCACTCGAACACATATATCAGGTTTCATCCGTTTTATTCCGATAGCCTCAAAAAATCCAAGGTGGACTGAACTGTTCTGAATGAAAATCGGCTTTGGCTGACTATTATTCTGCTTGGTTTCATGCATTTTTTCTTGAAAAAACTTGTGGGTAGCCATTTTCTCCTAGCCATTTTTCAAGGAACTTCAGTTCACTGCTTAATTTATTTGCTAAGCATATTTGGCTCGCTCTTCAGAACAGCGTCTTCACCAGCCTTCGTCTATAACTGACAGGGGAAGAAGCTGTTGAGATTTAGGTAAAGGCCAATCAATGTGATAAATGAATCTTCCGAGCAACTCAGCTTTCCTTCTGTCCAAGCCAATATCCAGAAAGTTGAAACTCTCATCATCTGAATGTTATATTGAGGAAGTGAAGCTTTCATGTGAATAGTTGATTGATTCGACCACACGACTCTGAGTCCTCAGTATTGTCACCAACTGGCGCTCTTCCAGTCCAGTGTATTTGTAGAGCTCAGACTGACGATCTTGTGCACTTTGTGTTGAATGTGAAAAGATGACACATTTTTAACATCTTTTGCTCTAATGATGACATTTTCGCCCAGTTAGAAAGTACACACGCCACACAGAAATTATAGCGATTCATTGATGAACTAGACTTTATAAACGCATATCCTGATGACATTCTAACAGCAAGTCGAGTTGAAGTGACTCATCATGGTCACCTGCTACACGTTTTCTGGCAACTTCTGAAACACTCAGTAATATCCTATCTAGCTGAGTGCCAGACTGGCGTCCAATCCTTGACTTTCATAAGACATGTGATCGATAAACACGGCATTCGTTACTCGTCTGAAAACGTACAGGTGTTACGGAAATTTCCAAAGCTAGCAACGCTGAAATTTATGCACACATTACCCGGTAGAGTAAGTTAATACCGTCGTGTTATTTCTTAGTGAGCGGAGATTGTAACGTCACTGGCTAGTTTTCTAAAACCTAAATATAAAGTTCCAGCTTTCACTCCAACGGAAATGGGAGCATTTAAGAAAATTGAGATGGCTATTGCAGTTGCCACTATGTTAGTGCATCTGAGATGTGGCACCTAATCAACCATAACTTGACATCAAATCACCATAGCGACAGATTATGGCGTTATAATTAGTGCAGAAATGCAATAAAGCCACTTGTCAGTGTCTGTGCGCGTTGATAGTTCAAGCAAGGTTGTGAAATTGTATCCAAGCCTGTTTGAATGCATACCCATTAAAACAAAACTTTAACTCTAACGGCGCTCATTGATAAGGTGTGTTTGAAACTGAGACGGAGTTAGAAGACAAATTATCCTTCCTACATATCCAGCTTTCAGGGCGAACAGACGAACCTACAATGAGCCAAAGTGCGTGAATTTAGCATTGGATTAATTTTCTCTTCTTAATCTCCTATCATTTTCTACTTACTCTATTCGGCTTACTATGTCATCAGTTGAGGTTTCTTCAAGACAAGTTTATATATATGTATATATTCTTCAGTAGAATTCTATATTACAGTTGTGTTGAATTCACTCTTTCAGTGTGTGACCGACTAGTTGGAACCAGCCAAGTGTTAAGAACTGTCAAATTTCTGATAAGGAAATATCAAGCTGCCTTTTTTTATTCTACCAGCCAGTACTTATGTACTTTCAATACAATGCAAAATTATTACTACTACCTTGGTTACACATGTTTGTGGGAGAGCAACCCCCTTCCTATCAAGTTTTACAATGACATTTTTGTATGAAATACAATGCAAACAATTGCATTTTTGTATTATGCATGTGATGCACATTCAATGAATGTATGTGCCTTTGTGTACAATTTACATTGTCCTCAACAACATTTTACAATAGAAAATGAACTCAGCTTTTGTATAGAGAGCATTTAGTGGTTGGCACAATTAATTTACAATACTCTATACCTTCAGGCTAATAATCTAACAATGAATTCTGTTTTCCATGGAAAAAGTATATAATAAGTGGAGCTTCACTGACCTCTTTTGACCCTTTTACGCTTTCTTTATTCTACTCCCAACTGTTAATAATATAATATAAATTTTTGTATTCTTCATAAACAAATTTTCTCACTCTTCTGTTAAGTAGAAATGTCGTTTATTGTCAAATGAAGCTTAGTTCGAGCAGTGATGCATTTTACAGTCATCAGAGCATCTATTTCAGTACTTATTAAATGCATAATATATAGATTTGACTTTGTAGTGCATTCGAATATCATGACTTTCTGGTTCTTAGTTTTCTTGAAGATTGTAGTAGACTAGGTAGTACTATCAACTTTAGACTGATATTGCATGCCGAACGTCAATGTCTTACTCAAGTTTAGAATTTGCATACTGGTTAGCAGTTTGCTATTTATACATTTCGAGTGATGATATTTCGTCTTAATTTCCTTTGAAAACCAAGTCATAGGCTTCACAATATTTGATCTGCATGATACCATAAATGGTTATCAAGAAAGCAGGCATTTTGTATGAAACTGCATACTACTGATTGGTAGAGATGAGTAGTAGTTGCATAGCAATCGATTAATGAACAAGTTGTGCTTGCTATCCACATCGAGGTGATCTTGACTTACATTTTTAATATCAAGTGGATCACATATTGTGGTGATCTGAACAATTTGGTTTCTAATAGAAACTACGATGAAATTTCACCTTTGGAAGTGTGTCGATTGTAGACCGCTAGCCAATTTGCAAATATCAGTGTATTTTGTGATATGACCAGTTCGCCAAACAGAGAGTCAGAAACAGGGTGGTTTGAAATGATTTGACTCTCTGAGCTGAGTAAGACGAAGCACGACTGATGTACTCGGCTGCAAACTTGCGGAATGGCCGTCTAGTTTTTAGTTCACTTCAATATGGCTAGCAAGCACTACTACTGGTTGATGATATGAGTGGTATACAACTACTCATTATCTCAATCAGTCAGTAGTATATAGTCTTGCTAACGTCTTAAACCTGGTCTCATTGGCTACTCAATATTATTTACGTAAATAAACTTAACCTGGATTCTTTTGAGAATTTTACTAGTGACAAAATAAATACTGTCTTTTATAGAAAGAAGTCAGTGCTACTTTATGGATCAGAGACTTGGCGCGTCATGAAGAGCACTTCGAACAAACTACAGACCTTCATCAACAGCTCTCTTCGCTGAATACACAAGATCAGATGACAGGCGAGAAAACATCAGCACCAGGGATCTCTGCGAACGAACCAACCCAGCAGGAACCGATTGTGCAACAAATAAGCAGGAAGAAATGCAGGTGACTGATTGGCCATACTCTGAGAAAACAAATCACCAAGTGAGTGATATCGAACGCCAGGCCATCGCTCGAGTGGAAGCCGAACGGGAAGTGGCGATTTGGTCGTCAGTGAAAGGGTGACATGGAGGAGGTGATGTGAAGAGGAGATGAAAGCATGTGGGCAGACGTGGAGTCAGGTGAAAACGTTGGTAGAGAACCGAACGCGATGGAGACGTGCGGTTGAAACCTATGTTCTTCTAGGAACTAAAGGAAACAATAATTATAATAATTCCTGGGATAACTTTATTTGAGTAAGCAAACACTGATACAGAGTCATTCAGCGATGATGTTTTGAGATCAATCTATTCATCAGTATCATATGACGGTGCTCATATAGATTTTGCATTCCGTTTTCCTAAGTCCATTATTTCCTCTCCTTTGATTTTCTGCTGCAAATTAAACTTTCCACATCTTTGGTATTTGTGTTGTTTGTCATTCTCACTGCAAGTGTTTTCTGTAGATTCGATGAACAAAGATTCAGTGATCGACCTGTGCTTCCGTCTCATCCTATTGTGTGCTGGTGTGTTCTTGCATGGATCGCAAATGACGGATTTTTCTCTTAGTGAGCGATCAGTTCGCCGTCACACTTAAAATCAGTCAAATACTTGTAGACCAACACTTGAAGATTGAGTTATCTTGTCTAATATGGCTGTGTGGCACACAGAGCTTGTCTTTGGATGAGTTTACAGGTGTGAATACCAACCTAATTCTTACTTTATTTGCAATTGTGCATAGAGTTTCGGATGTCCGAAAAAGATGGCTAACTGATAGAAAATCTTATCATTTGCAATTCATGCACGAAAAAATCTTCACACAATAGGATGGGACAAAATCAAAACTTCAAAAAGAAATATAATTAGGTGCAGAGAAAGAGAGATGTTGGTCACTGAATCTTCGTTCATTGAATCTACAGAAAGCACTTGCAGTGAGAACAACACAACACAAATACCAAAGATATGAGAGATTTAATTTGAAATCAAATCAAAGGATAGGAAATAATGGAACTATGAAAACGAAATGTGGAGGCTATGTGAGCACCTTGATGTGACAGTGATGAATGAATTGTTCACGAAACGTCATTACTAAATAATACTGTGTCACATTGGATTTTCTCAAATAAAATTATTCTATTATGTAATTATCCTCTACAATCATGCTCAAATTCCATGAATGTATCATTGTTCGTATCTTGTTTTGACAGCGACTTCTACATTGAAGAGTTATCAGAGTGACTATGCCACAAGCTACTGTGAAAACAATATCATTTAACGATAAATTAAACTGAGAATTCGCAAGATTAACGTCAAAAAAAATGTTTCCTTGCCATTTTGTAGTGATCAGCTTAAGCCTAATTACCAATAGTTGATTGATTTTTCAATGCGAAAATAAGTCCTTGTAACAGGCTTACAGTATGCTGAAGAATTGCCTCACCCGTTTTTGTACTCAAAACATTTATACGCAAAACTACTTGAGTAAAAATAATCATTTGTAGTACATTTTCCCCACAGAGATCCTACCAGCAAATTCAACAATGTGTACTCAACACTGAAGGTGTGAAGGTTTTATTGAAATATGCATGTTCTTTCTTGTACATGTATAAGCTTGTTCGTTTGATGTGAAGTATGACATGCGATAATTCAATCCGTTCAATATTTTTCCCAGAAATATACGAATCCGAGACTCCATAGGTGCTTACAGAAGGTTAATTATGAAATATCAAAGTTAAAATATTTTATGTCAGAGGTGACACAGATCTACGTATAACTTCCTGATTCAGGATTTGACTGCTAGTTTGCTTCAGACGACAGAATGAATTCCTGTTTTTTTTTTTCAACTGTAAGGTTGAACGTTGACTATTTCATATCGAAGATTGTTAAAACGTATCAATAGTCATGTGATTGATAGAGAAATCACTATGCAGTACGCTATCATAGTTTTCTCGGTGTTTTCCTGACCATGTGGCAATTGAAACTAGTTATTGTTTGATACACAGTTTATTAAAGATTCTTAATGGTACTGTCCCTTCAGCATACTTCACCATCTCAATTTTTGCTGCAGTAAATAAGAAACAAAAGGAAAAAGGTAGCTCAACATAGACGTCATTTCAGCGACTTCATTCTCACAATCTTTACTACACATGATATGAAAGTTCGCATGTATGTTGAGAGAAGACATTAGATTACAAAATAGACATAGAAACGAAATTACAGGGGATAAGAAAAACATTTTGCGTGACACTCGAGAAAGCTGAGTTTTTTGTTCACTCTCCCCAATGTTCTAATGGATATTATACACTACTTGAAAACAATTCTCAACGAAGAATGGGTGTCAGATCGTTCCGCATTGAAACAAATTGAAACAATACGTTTCCTGTTTTAAAACTGATGTTGAAAATAAATGAAGAGAATGAAAAATCAACTACTGATAAGCCAAACAGAACTTAATCCATGGTAAATGTACTGGCTGGACTAGTTCTTTATGAATGCAACTTCGTATTCTCTATTCGTATGGCAACGTCTTCTACAGTACAAAAAAAAGTTCGAAACACACTGCCCTTACCAGATGTCGTGCCGACAGGTGTTGACGAGGTGTTCAACCATAGCATTTCTGATTGAACCAGTGCCACCTCCTTGCAGTTATGCTAGGTAGTGTTCTCTAGCATATTTTGAAAGGAGACTCAAGGAAAGATCTATGTGCCTAGTTTCTCAGGAGCAGATGAACCAATATATGCCTTTCGGAGTGATTTACAAACAAAAATCTAGTAGTTGTTTCAATTTGTTTCCCCTCTCATTCCGTTCATTAAGCGCTATTATACGTATTGTGCAGCTATTTTCTAATCATATTTAATTATTTATTTCTCAGTCATTTGTGATCTATTTTCATCTTTCAAGAATTTCGGTCACCGTGTTGAATCTAGACTTTAAAAATACCTTTGAAACTAAAGGGTAGTATTTAATTCACTATGTAGTCAGGTCGTACTGCACAAACGGTATGAAGTGTAAAGAGTAAAGTGCGTGTTCTTTTGAAACTCAATTTGTATGCTTAAACATGTAATAGCAGATTGTTTCTAATCAATCCCTAGAAATATTTATAAGCACTAAACAAAAGTTTGAAAATTAGACTGAAAACATCATCATCCTTGTAAAGAACTGTAAAATAAAGTGTACTTTGTAGAATGAAGTTGGTCTGATTAATTTTGGTAGAGATAAAAAGTCGAAATAACTACAACCACACACACCAAAACTCGATATATGACAAGCGCTTCCGTTCAGAGGGATTTTAAAACTGTGTCGGTGGCACAGTGGTTAGGACACTCTCCGACCATGCACATGGTTCGGGGTTCGATCCCCTGCCGACGCACACCCGATATCTATGGTCGGCCTGCAAAATTTGGGCTACCGATATCCATGCTGAAAATTCCATACTTGTACTGAAAATACGGTGTGGCATCAAGCTGTGAATATAAAAAATATATATATCCATAATGACTAGTCAACGAAAACCCATTTCCAGTCAATAATCCATGTTGAAACACAAACGAAAAGCTTTCTGTATAGAAAATTCCCTTATTATTATTATTGTTTCCCTTAATTCCTAGAGGAAAATAGGGCTTCAGCCGCGCGTCTCTATTGCGTTCGGTTCTCTACTAGAGTCTTCACCTGGCTCCAAGTCTGACCACACGCCTTCACCTCCTCTTCACATGACCTCCTCCAAGTCACCCTAACACTGACGACCAACTCGCCGCTTCTCTTTCGGGTTCCACTCGAGCAATGGCTTATCTAGTGATGTCACTTGATGGCTTGTTTCCTCAGAATATGGACAAGCCATCGCCATTTCTTCCTGCCTATTTGTTTCACAATCGGTTCCTGCTGTGTTGGTTCGCTCCAGAGATCCATGTTGCTGATCTTTTCTGGCCGGCCATCTGATCTTGAGTATTGAGCGAAGACAACTGTTAATGAAGGTCTGTAGTTTGTTTGAGGTGCTCTTTATGACGCGCTGGCCAAGTCTCTGATCTGTATAGTAGCACTGACTGACTTCACATTGGAATTGAAAATCCGGATCTTATTTTTGATGCTGAGTGCTGTTGACCTCCACACAGACTTGAGAGTAGTGAGAGCTTGTCTTGCTTTTCCGATTCTTGCTTTCATATCCTCGTCAGTTCGCCTGTAGTTGAAACGATGCTTCTCAGGTAGGTAGGTAAAGGAGGTTGCTTCTTTCAGGTTCCTCCCATTCATGCTGATTGTTGTCTGTTGTTGTCGTTGCAGTTGGTGGTGTTGCCTAGGAATCTTCATCACCTCTGTTTTCTCTATGTTCACCTGAAGCCCTATCTTCTCTGGATGCTTATTCTGCCAACTTGTTACTTTTCACTTGCATATCTTCCAGTTTGTGGGAAATCAGACATTAATCATCGGCGAAGTCCAGATCCTCCAAGTTTTTTGTGTGAGTCCAAGTATACAAAATGATTTGAAAAATTGGTTATTCTAAAGATCAACGCAAATTAGTGGATCAAATGACGCATAACAGAGCCTAAACTAATTCAACCACTCACAAATAATTGTGATCAGCTCCAGCTAGGTATTATAAACTTATGAGCTATTCTGTTGTTATTTCACCAGTATCAAACGGTGGTTATAAGTGTCAAATCCATGCGATGAAGTCATACGATTACCTTCATATTAACCATGAATAAGAAAGTTCTCCAGAATATTTACTTGGTAAATTATACTTTCCCAATGTGTGATATACCCAACAAACACACAGAAATACACCTGAATTCCACCTTGTTGCCCACAGTCCTACTTTCATAGTAGAATTTTTAGAAACTTTTACAATGAGTACAGTGACACTTTCGTGGAAAAAGAAACAACAACAACTGAAATCGGTCACTTCGTAGCTGTGGACATTACTTTCATTGTTCATTAATTATTTTGTGGAGTTTTGAACTGATGGTAGGTAGTATTTTTAATCAACAGTGCGTATTTTGTCTTAGTCTACTTAAATCTGTTCACTTATGTAACGATTACTCTTATACATCTTCATTGAAATTTCAAATGACTTGTGAAGACAGAGATAAAGTTGATGTTTCAAAAAGTTGCTACGGCCAACCTGGTCTACAGACCAGCTTAAGGTGAATGTTATACGATTGTAATAAACCGGTGCATAACTTGATATGTCCTTTGTGAGACATAAGTATCATAACATTTTGTTGCTTTTTGGCTGTTAGAACAAGAAACTATGTTTTATTTTCTGCAGGTATTTCCAAAAAGTCTTAGTATCCAATATTCGCCAACTTTCACCGACCCAAATGGTTTGTATGGACATATGTGCAGTGGAACGACTTTCGAATTATCAGCATGTCATACATTGCGTGACAATAATTGTGCATATTACACAGCTTGGATTAACCGAATTTCTCCAGGAGTTGGGTCAATGAATGTGACAGGAATGTATTATTCATCATTAGATAGCGGTGTGTACCTTGCAGCAGGTTACCGTTTAAACGTGACTTATGTAAACGAGTACGTTATTTCGATGGTGTTTTCAGTTGTGTTATGCTTTTGTAATGTGAACATACAGCAGAATTCAGTTCTCCTTCTCATGGTCTCATTTCACATGAAGTTTGTAACCTGTTTGATGAACAGAATTCATTTTTCGCCATTATCACAGCCACTCGTTGTTATAATTCTTGCTATTACTTGTAGCTATTCAGTTAGAATAAGACTCCTAGAAATATTTGGTTTTGGTCATTTCATTCGATACGCTATTGCATACCTACATGTCCCGAACTGAGTCCCATCAGCATGCGGTCTGGACATTCTTATTCTGATTTCGCTTGTGTGAAAACAATTTCCCGGCTCTTCGCTGCCATCAGAGATAGAATACTCAAGTTTTAGCTCTTACTGAGCACAATAATTATTCCACTAAACAACCTGAGCAGTCAGATATCAAAGAAACTATCCCTTAACCATTGAGCTGTGTTTCTTGTGACCAGCAAAAATTAGGCCTATTTCCTGTCTGTGACAACCATCTCAGACCTTCAATTAGGTAATATACAGTTTAAACTTGTTATGACCGTTGATATAATGGTATTGTTGACTTCTTCGGTTTGTTACTGAAATGCAATAGACAACTCGACTGATGGTTCAGGATGACTGTTCCTCGTGAATGTCTTCCTTTGCTCGGTGTCCCAGGAAAAATCATTAGAAAAAACTCTTCTGTACCAGTGAGGACAACTAGTTTATCAGACAATAGGAAAACAGCCAGTCTCATTGGTTAAATATCACTTTATAGTGTTCTATGGGATTCTATGTATTCTAGTGGGAATTCGTGACCAGTAAGGTATAGCAAGTCGGTTGTGGGGACAAATACTCGCCAAAGACATTGGTTAGTGGTCGCGCTTTGTGGTGAATTGGCAGAATACTTGAAAACTAATCTGATTGGTTGGAGACTATTTCATTGAAATACTATCACACAATTGCGTCATATGTCCACTGTGTGTGTGTGAGTTCTTGAAGTGATTCAAAGACGGATTCTAGTGTGTATGTTGACACTCAGCTGGAATCACAAATTTGTATTGAAACATAACTCATAGATATCCTGAGGAAATATGCAGCAGAATACCATAATATAATTAAAATCGTGAAGAAAACCAACACAGGTGCATATGTGATGACGAAAACCAAAGTATTTCGGTCTGGATGCAAGAAACCATCTAATGCCTTCTTCTCTTTATCTTGCCAAACTCTCACGAGTGACACACAGTACACAATTATATTTCAACAATAATGAAAAAAAAACACATTTTAATGTGCTAGAATCTCGGGTACTATTAATATTAGCATATGTCAAATGTGCAATTTCGATAAAGAAAGGAAGACAGAATTTGCAGTATAAAATGATATCATTCTATTTCACAGGTTCTCATCAGCTGCAGACTACCTGCAGCTACCTAAAATTGAATCCTAACAGTAAATCTCTTCGATAAATGGACTAACATAAGAATTAACATTGGAAAACGATGAATGAATGCATAGGATGCACACACACACATACACATGCTCTACTCACCAATAATAATTATAATAATGATGGGACTTGTGGTATAGTAACCAAATTTTGTGGCTTTATATAAGCTTTCACCTAACTAGTTCATCCAGTTCACCTTGTTAAGATGTTAGCCGGATATATACTGCCCCTTCGTGATCACAGTCTGATCACAGACTGTCTCTGTAATTTATAACACTTTTCGACTGCACCATCTGGATTTCATATTTCAACAGGATATTTCTAAATGTGTACAGTATGTTTCCAGCAGTGATTTTCATACACATTCTTCAGTTAATCAGACAATAATTTCAGTAGACTCCATTTCTATCATACCACAAAGAGTCTTTTACTTATCAGCTGATGTTTTGTTCATGATCGCTTCGCGTAAAATAATCCCCTAATTTTGTTTCCATGTTGTTTCCACAGGAAAAGCACTTTAAATCTTACTGTATCGTTTTGTTAATGCTATATAAGGAATATAAGACTCAGCTGGTGAGTATTGAGCTTCTTCAGAACGATTTTAGCTTCTGACTAACTAGTCTTCTCAAATGTTGATGATCCACTTTCTTCAGTTTTGTACTTTGCCTCAAAGCCAAACTACCAAACACTAAACTGACAATAAATCAGTTTGCGAAAGACAGACCTCGACTGCACTACCAGCTTCATTAATGGAAAATTTAAACGGAGTCTTTAAGAAGTTGCATATGGTCTAACAACAGGTTGTAAAGATGATCAGGGTGAAGTCATGAACACTTTACTCAGAATACTGCAAAATTCATTCATTCATTCATTTATTTACCCAAAACTCTGAAATCTTGAAGACCATTCAACTTGTGTACTTGAATTTTAAATAACTGAATAATTTTTTCCCTTCAGATGACAATTGAACTAACTCCAACTAACATGACCTTGCAACCAGGTGAAATAGGAAATTTCACCATAAAATATGCAATTCCACTCTATACTAGCTACACGAAATTCACTGTGAATGTCAATTGTTCTGGAAATACATTTAATAACGAGGCTATCTTGACGGTGAAAGGATTCCAAGTAAATGTGGGTAGCAATTTAGCTAATGCAACCAGTGCCTACTCATTCAATTATTCGTCAAGTTACAAAACTGGCCAGCTAGATCAACTGACAGTATATTTTGACCAAGTTATCAACAGTGGTAAGTTTTCTTAAAAATTAATTTCAGTCATTTTAGCTGTGGTAAACTGTCTCATTTGTAGGGCTTTTCCAGTTGTTGTTGTTGTGATGGATTTACCTCGATGAACACTACTGATAAAATGCAAGATTTTCATTTTCTGTTTATCATGTACTGGTGATTGTATTCCATCATTATTTTCAATATGGCCACCTGAAGCAGCTAAGTCAACTGACAATACTCTCCGAACATGAATCAACCAAAGGGATTTCAGCAGAAGACTTCAGATTCCGTGTGTTTCTGTGATTTATAAGGAGTAAAGTAGATAATGTGTGTGAAATGGTTGAGTGTCTTCTGTGGAACACCTTTTGACTAAAGACTTATTGTTATTATCATTATTGTTGTAATTATCACTATTATTATTATCTCCAACACTGTTTCACAGCTACTGCTCTTGGTCTTTTGACACGAAATACTCTCTCCATAACGGTGAACATTCAGCTGAGTGATAGCCAACGTGCAGAAATCGGTACTACATGGCCCTTACAATTCACAAGTACATTTACAGATACAAGTACTATTACAAGATACAACACGTCCTACGTGACGTGCAAAAGAACTGGTTTTGAGAGACCAATAATTCAGTTTGCACTATCTCAACTCTCAGTGAACACACTTCAGGATTGTGTAGACAGGTTTGTTTGAACGTTTTAGGATGCATTATAATGTATTTTGATATGAAGACAGCTGGGCATCCATGATGCCAACATCTCATAACTGTGACCAGTCAGTGTATTAATTAATCGACTAATGTGATCGTAAATGTTCGCCTTCAGTGACTGGAACTTATTACAGTTCTAGAATACTGTCTGAAGTTTGCTGATACACCAAAGTCCTTCTCCTTAGAGATATCTCTTTGAATCAATAGCCCTGTAAACCTAATGTTTTAAACTCTAATTCAACAGACTGTATGCAGTCGACTTTACAATTACAACGTTTCAACCCTGCTTCCAAAAGTTATCCATTTACATGTACCATGTTGTACAATAATTAATGATAATATTGGCTTTATAGCAAAGAGCACATTGGGTACAATGTGGAATTTTCAGCATAAGGTACAATATCGCATCTGATTTTCTCGTTACATTACATTAACAGAACATTTGTAGTATTAATAATGTCAATAAAATATTTTAATAATAATAATAGCTTTATTCCAAACAGTATTTGTGGTACAGGTATGGAATTTTCAGCGTGCATTAAAATATTGCATCTAATTACCTCATTAATTCTATAAGATTTTAAAATAAAAAGCAACAACAACAAAAAGAGAAAAAGATAAATAGAAGAAATAAAAAAGAACAGCATTGCATTCACATTTTAAACAATGCACCACAGGATATGAAATATAAAATTAGTCTGTAATAGAATATATGAGCAACAATATAATAGTAACAAAGAAAGGAGAACAAAAGCTAATGGGAACTATTTGTAAGAGTGCCGCAGTAAGGTGATCGTGTCATGCCTAACAGTTTTCTCATCACATAACAGCTGTGCCAGATAAGGTATTGTGGAGTTTTGTACTTGGTAGTCCTGGCATATAGCCTCCTATAGTTGCTTCTAGTTCTACCAGATGAAATGCAGGGGGAGAGCTGCGTATAGAGAGGGTGTTCGGGGTCTGACAATATAGAATTCCCTAGTTTCTCACATGACATTATTTGTCTATCCACAATAGCGTTAACCGGTTGGTTTAACGAAATCCCACTTGCCCTACTAACAGCTTTTAGTGCCCTACGCAGCAAGGCAAAATCTTTCTTAAGTAGTCGAGGAAAGATTAATGGGGAGCAGTAAAGAGGGATGGTTAGAATACAAGAGTTGACAAACTGAGAAAGCAAAGACTGTTTTATACCAGACTGCCTTAACTTCCTAACGTAGAACGTTAAGCGAAACATCTTTCTAGTCACTAGCAAGATGTGAGAGGACCAGGAAAGATCGGAGGAAATACTCAGTCCAAGGTACTTGACATTAGATGTAGTTTCAACCTCTATGCCGTCAATGATAGTGGGACCATGTGAGCTAGCTAGTTGTTGAAGGTCACTTTTTCGTCTGAAAGTAAAATTTACTACCTGACATTTAGACGGATTCAGCTTAAGACCGTTTGAAGAGGACCACTGACTAATTTCCGAGAGAAAGTTATTTAATATGGAACAGTCTGACTGAGAGTTGACAGGCATGGAGACAGAGAGGTCATCAGCATACTTGACAAAATTTGCTATATCAGAATGGGGCAAGTCATGTAAGAAAAAAGAAAACAGAAAAGGAGAAAGAGCAGCACCTTGAGGAACACCAGCTAAAGTAAGTGAGGTAGTGGAGGACTTTCCATTGTAGACAGTGTACTGCTTCCTATCAGAAAAGTAGGAATACAACCACTTATTTATCCAGCTCTCACTCTGTGTTGCAGCAAGCTTACTTAACAAGAGAGACCTAGGTACAAAGTCAAATGCAGATGTGTAATCAAGGAAGGCACATCGAACATATTTAGCTCTTCTATCTAAACTAGAGACTATATTATGATATAGAAAAACAGCGGAATCTAAGGTACACCTACTATGTTTATAAGCAAACTGGTTGGGGTCATTGAAAGGCTTTAAAGAGGGTTTGAGATTAAGTAAAATAAGTCTTTCCATAACTTTTTAAAAAGGTGAGGTAATAGCAATCGGTCGAAGCTTAACAGTAGGTCCACTTGTTGATTTAGGCACTGGAACAACCTTGATATTTTTCCATGAGTCAGGAATAATACTTTTGGAAAAAGATTCATTGAAAATGTCGGTTAATGGGTAACATAAGATGTCAGCACACTTCTTAAGGATAACAGCAGGAACTCCATCAGGACCAAGGGACTGAGTAGGTTTGAGAGATTGAAGACACTTGAGGACATTATTCGTGTTAAAACATGAGAAGCAGTCATTATTTATACTATTAGATTTGGAAATCATAACATCTGCAGGGATACATCTTGAAGGATTTATTAAGCATGTCAACATCAGCAGAAGTATCATTCATTATTTGCTTACCACCTGTGATTTCCTTTAATAGCTTCCACATATTAGATGAGGATTTACATGAAAGAAACTTCTGGTTATAGACAGCACTTAGTCTTTGTAATTCGGCTTTAATCAAAGTGTTCATTCTCTTAACACCAGATTTATTTTTCATTTTGTACAACCTCTGCTTTTCACGGCGAAGCTTTTTGAGTTGAGAATAGGAGAAGCGGTCGAATTTTAGGAAGATTGTCTCTCTCTCTATTCAACATAAAATTAACACTAAAAGTTAATAAAAAATGGCGGTAACTGTAGATTAATAATAATAATGATGAGAAGAAGAAGAAGAAGGAGGAGAATCGAAAGAGCAGTTGATTCACTGTTTCTCATTAAGTCAATAGTTCTATCTATGCCTAACACTTTTCTCACTACACAAAATACCTCCCAAATAAGGTATAATAGAGTTTTTTCTATTAAGTCATGTGAACATAAAGTCTTATAATTGTTTCATTTACTTCTTGATAGGATGCAAGGAGAGAGTTGTGAATAAAGAGGGTGCTGAAAGTTCGACTAGATGAATTTTACCAACTTTTTGCATGAGTTGAAATGTCTGTCCACATCAGTAATAAAGAGTTGGCTTAGGGTCATACGGCTCACCCTACCGACAGCATTTTAGTGCCCAGGAAAGATGAAGGGGGAGAAATTACGAGATGGTTAGGCAGAATGTAATTGTAATGACAAGTAAACAAAAATGTAGAGGCTGAGTATCTGATGCACTTCTAAACTTTGCCTAGTTGATAGAATGCCAAGTAAAGAGGGAAGGTGTTGGGCGTGAGGCTTAGCAACCCTATCAGGTAAAAATAGAAGCCACTTCTACTGAAACTTCAAAGCTTAAAGCTTGAAACTGTATGTTCCATTGGGAACCCAAAAGGATAAAATAATAAAAAGGCTGAGTGATACTTCCTTACACAGAAGGTTAGATGAAATATCTTTCTAGTAATCAACAGGATGTGGAAACATGAAGAATGATCAGAAGAAAGACTTGCCTCCAGACACTTAACATTCGATCTTAGTTTCAACTCCATTGCCCTCTTGGTAAAAGAATCATGGGAATGAACCAGTTCATGTAAATCTCATTTGTATCTGAATGTGAAATTAACAGTTTGACATATCGGGGGATTTAGCTTGAGACCTTTCGACAAGGACCACTGACTAATTTCTGATTAAAAGTTATTCATTTTGGAACAGTCTGATCGGGAAGTAACAGGCATGGAAACAGTTAGATCATCGTCACAAATAACACAATGTGGCAAGTCATGTAAAAAGAAAGGAAATAGAAAAGGGTAAAGAACAGCACCTCGAGGGATACCAGTTACAGAAAGTTAAAAATTGGACGACTTTCCTTTATATAGAGTGTACTGCTGCCTATCACAAAAATAAGAATATAATCATTTTTCAATCCAGCATTCGGCCTGTCTCACAGGAAGCTTGTCCAACAAAAGAGGCCTAGGGGCAGAATCAAAGGTAGATGTATAATCCATGAAGGCTCATTGAACATATTCAGTATCTTTGTCCGAACCAGAATCAATATCAAGATTTTAGACAGTGACGACATCTAAATTACATACCTACCATACTCCTAGTAAAATTGTTTTCGGTCGTTACAAATTAAAATGGTTCATCTGTACTTTGTAAGACTGAGGCCCAATAGATCAGTGGTAACGCCTCCGACTGCAGCACTGGATGACGCGGGTTTGAGTCTCAGAAGAGACATGAGTTCCTTCAAGGTTGCAGATACACCTTGCTGACGAGTGCCAACTAGCGTGAAACCTAGGTCCAAGGCTTCGTGCCGATTGCCCCCAACCATCTAATATCATCAACTCAATGTGCAACGTTATGGCGAGCTGCCTAGAATGGTGGCCACATTGCAAACCTGACTGATAGAATTCAGTCTGCACCAAAGAAAGAACTAGACACTTCCCACTCGTTACTAGTGTCTAATCAAAGACTGCAGTTCGTTAGCATAGTATCATTTATAGAAATATCTGTGACTGAACTAAGCATTGAATGAATATGTTTGCACAATTGGTACTTATTAATGTGGCTGTGTATTTTGACAGTAAAAGTCATATTAGATCTTTGTGAGATAAACATGATTTCGAATAAGTCTGAGAGAAAGCAATTCACTCGTTCTGCACATTTCTCAGGCTTACTAGAGCCTAAGCCTATTCTTAGTTGCTCAATAAACAGTTCATTCCCCATTCACAGTAAGCTCACATGATGAAATCTGTTAGTAAAACACAAGTATCATGTAAATGCCAAACAATCTTCCCGCTATTATTTCACAACTAAGTTAACTAAGAAACACATGTGGAAATTTTGTATGCTTTCGTTAAAATTTCCTTGTTAATTCCCTAGGCTGTGTGATGTTTGTTAAATTAGTCAGCATATTATTACATTAGCCACCACAACTAACATAAATTTTCCACTTTTATCCATCGTCAATCATGGCGTAACTGATTTTCTTTTAAATCCTGCATAGATTGTTACTAAAACGTGTTCCCTCCCTAAGTTTCTCAAACGATCCAAAGCAGTTTGCTTACAAACAGGGTAGAAGTACTTTGGACGCTGCTGCTGTGTTTCATCACAACATTGTATCCTCCTTAGACAAAGGGGCCAAGTATGTCTGTTGTACGTTCCTTGATTATACATCTGCTTTCGACTCTGTACCTAGAGGCATATCGTTAAACAAGCTTAGCCTTACACAAACTGAGCCCTGGGCTATCAACTGGCTACACTGTTACTTCTCTAATATGATGCAGTACACGGTATATAATGGTGTATCTTCCTCTCCTTTGCTTACTGAAGCTGGAGTTCCTCAGGGCGCTGTTCTCTCTCCGTTTCTCTTTTCCTTCTTCTTACATGATTTACCTCTGTCAGATGAGATCAACTTCGTCAAATATGCAGATGGTCTGACTGTATCGTTTCCCATTAAGTCTCTGTCAGACTGTTTCAAATTAAATAGCTTCCTATCGGACATCAGTCAGTGGTCTAAACTAAATGGTCTCATGCTGAATCCCTCAAAATGCCACACTATTGACTTCTCCCTTAGGCATAAACGAGATCTACAAACACTAGTAAGTTTTCATGAAAACTGTTGCATTGAGGGGACTAAAATTGAAACTAAGTCTAATGCAAAATACCTCGGTCTAGTTCTATCTTCCGACCTTACTTGGACATCTCATATCCTAATGATTTGTAAGAAAGTGTTCTATCTTACCTACTACATTAAGAAACTTAGACTATCTGGAATCATCCAACCTCTACTTTCACAATTTGTCAACTCTCGTATCTTACCTATTCTACTTTACTGCTCCCCGTTAGTCTTTCCTGGGCTACTGAAAAAGGACTATACCATCCTGAGAAGGATGTTGAAGGTAGTCACTAGGACTAGTGGTGTAAAACTCAGTCAGCTCGTCACTACTTTAGTTGATAGGCATCTGAATACATGCGAGAAATGGTCAAAAACCATACTCTCCGACCCCGAACACCCCCTCTATTCCCAACTCTCTCCTTGTATCTCATCAAGTAAAACCAGAAATCAGTATAAAATAATTTATGCTCGTACAACCAAGTACAGGAACTCAACGATACCATACCTGGCCCGTGTTCTAAGCGACAGAGACAATGTTAAGCGTGAAACCTATGACTTGCTTTGTTATTAACAACAATTTTAGGCTCTTTTATTTCTCTCTTATTTTGTATTGTATAGTGAACTCCTTCTCAAACATACTTAGCTACCTAAAATATTAACATTGGCTTCCTTTTTTGTACTTTACTGTATTCCTTCTTTTGTGCATCTACTGGTTCCGACTAATTAGCACTATGAGTATTACAAAATTGTCCTGTCATTAACTATCATGTAATTATTAGTTTTTGTGGTTGTTTTTTCTTATTTTTTATTTTTCTCGGCAATATTAAACTGACAATCATTGGTTGTGAACGCCATAGTCACCACCTTAAAAATTTTGTATTATTCAGGATTACTCACATTACCACTACAAACACTGCACTAGACCTGACAATAAAAAACAAAACAACAACCCTGAAATGTTATTTTATGATTGTTTAGTGTTGTTTCAACTAAATTAACGGATCAACTTGGCAATAAACTTTCTTAAATATCATTTCATAACTTCTTGTATGACTATAGCTTTACTGTCACCATGCATAATCATATCATAGCTTCAACTACCCAATACTGAGTTATTATTATATGATGTTTATTTTCCTTTCTACTTCTTGGTACTTTTTCGCATTTATAATTATTTTATGTTTATCCTTTTTTTGTTTGTTTAATACTCCTTTTAAATGTTTGTAAAATTAGATGCAAATATTGTAGATATGTGCTGAAAATTCTACACTGAACCACTAGTACTGTTTCTGGAATAAAGCAAATTATTATTATTATTATTATCATTATTATTATTATTAGATATCTGGTCTACATCCAAACTTTAGTTCAGATGAACAACGAGACTGGATTAGAATGCGAAACACAGTCGATATTTTTCTACTTTGGTTCACCAGTGGAGTCAATCAATGTGTTCTATCAAACAGGGAATAATAGTGAAATATTGACGAAAATCCCTCTGGATCCTGCGACGAGAGCGGTTAAATTTTCAGTAAGTTCACTTAAACACATCAAATGTTTACTAATGGATACACACACGGAGTGTTCCAACAGTGTCCTCAGTGGAACTGTTACAACAAGTATCAGCATGAATGAAAATTCCTCCTTTCAAACGTTATATGTTTTAGCCTTATACATTGAACTACAGTAATAGTTTGTCATGTTGAATGACATTCAACCGGTGCCACTGTAATGTTTACAAATGTAAATTATATGAATATCATTTTGAAATCAATTTACTGTAATTGTGAAAATGTTTTTTTCATTCCTTTACGTTCCCAGTGGAAAATAGGGCTTCAAGCTAGAGCTAGCTTGAAGTGTCGGTAGAAGTGGTGTTTATTTTTACTGGGTGGGATTGTTAGCCGCATGCCCAACCTCTCCTCTTTACCAGTCTTATTATTGGCTTAGCGAACTAGACACTTAAAGCTCATTTTAATAGTAGTTCCTTCAAGTAGTTGGTTGGAACACCCAAGTCTACACTATTATCCTCAGTTAGTACTTGTTTATACGCTTGACTTGGTGGCTGGTTTCTGACACGAATTCTCATTCAGTCTGGCTCTTTAATACTTGTCCAATTGATTTCAGCCAGAAAGCATGTTGTTGAATTTATTTATACTAAAGACTTATGCTTCTGAGATTAAATTAATCCCCACGGACAGGCTGTTGCAAATGTGTTAGGATGGGAAAAAGTGTATCGTTAGTCTGCCACGTGATTCGCAAACCGTACCTTTGACATCAACGTGCACTAAGCGTCATGTTGTTGGATTTTCATTAGTGAATGCTGTCCAGCAAGAGCACAGTTTGCACATCTTAAACTAGTAATTTATTTCTTATGTAGAATGGTTCTATAATTAGCTATTATTTCTAATCATACTGCTTTTTCTATGGAGAAATAAATCTATGCCTTTTCAGGCGGTCTTCTGCGTCTTTCTCAGTGTGGGAATACTATTCCAGCGCATATGGACGATCACATGCTGTTGTATGTTAAAGTAACAATAAGAAGGTATTCCAAACCCGGTATTTACAGTGGACACAACAAGATGTGACTAAGTAGCAGACTTATTTGACAACTGGATATTCCTCGGACAAAATGTCATCAGGAGAGAAAAACTGTAGACTTCACATTGTACCCAGACTGTGTTGTCCACAAAGACTCTCAAAGAATTAACTGCTATATTATACAATTGTGCGTCGTAGCACAATGGTTATCTCGCACCGCGTCTATGTGGCCTGCAAAATTTGGCTACCGATATCATATGCTGAAAATCCATACTTGTACCAAAATACTGTTTGGTTTCAAGCTATAATCAAAAATTTTACTCAGGAAAAAAATATATACTTTCTAATTCTACAGTTCACAGCTTTCAAACTGAGTATACTTGGTCTTTATAACTGTTTTATTTTAAATAGATGACAATAGAATATACCAGATATCCGAATTAAATGTTGAAACTCTCTTTTCGCGTGTATGGTTCGTTGATCGACAACCTGAAACAGACAAACAAACAAAACCACACACTTTCAAATATTTTAGCACGGGTTTGTGCTAATTTGTACAGAATAATTCGAATCATCAGATCATCAATGAGAGATGTGATTCTGTAGATACACCAAGGCAGTTGACAAGTGGATAAATTAATTCGAGGATGGATAAAATAATTTCGAGATTATATATGTAACTTGTTTTGAAAATCGGATTTGTCATCTTTGAAATCCCAACTATTCATGCACATTGATTATAACAATAATTTGAATTTATAGATAATAGTGTACTGATTTCACAAAAATTGTTTCCATACCACCTTGATAATGAGGATCTGGTTGATATTCAATTATTCCATGTCAGTAGGGAGAAACTATGGTACACCTAAATGATGAATCCTTTCAGCAATCTATCCATGACATGAACAATTTACTAAATTTCACATTTTGTCTTATATCACCTAATTTCGAGGGTAAATTATTCAGAGTCTTTCTTTATTGACTACCATTCACTCAGTCAGTGTATTCTAATCAGAAGAGTTATTGATTTTTTTGTTCCATAGGTTGGTCCTTTATATTTTGGTCAGAAATATTCAGTTGTATTTCAAGTGAAATATCCAAAATCTCTTCGTCCTCCTGTCGTCAAACTTCCTGTGCTGGTTGAAGTTGTATGCAAACCCTACGAGCGTAGCAGTGCCTTCACAAATAGATGTAAGAAGTCAAAATTCTTCAGATTCATGTCTCCAATAAGCGTTGAAATTGACTACCGTATGCATACTTGTGAGTTATTCATGGATATATTTATTTATTTATTCATCACAAATAAATTTTATTATTCGAACAAAACAAAAGTGCATAATCCACAATGACCACATAGTGTCAAGTGAGAGAAATTTCGTCGTCTCTAGTAAGTAGATGGCGGCGTGCTGAGGATGTAAATATACTCGGCTCAGTGTGAATTAATCCACTTCTAAAATCGGTTTGTTTGGAGAACTGAATGTAAGCCATATGATGATATGATGACACATGGAAAGATTTGAGCATCTTGACTTGACTTAAGTTCTATTCAACGAAAAATACTGAAATGTGTTTTTATGAAAAAAAATTTCCACCATAGGGTTTCATCAAACAATCGATTCTGAAGTCTTTCTGTCATTTTATGGTCAATAATGCACACTGGAAAACTAAATTCCATGCAGAATATATAAACAATGTTTTACATAGATTTCTTCATTTGTACTGAATAGGTGGAAGTTGTGTACATTCGCCAGTCGCACAAGTTTCTTCTTATTATAAGTGCATTCACTGCAGACATTATATGCAGTATATTGATTCCAGTAAATACTAATAACCTTACTCTAGGGAAACATACATCTTCGTATTCAGTATTTGTGTAAGGTGGATAGGTCAATACTGCATTCGACTCTTCATCATTAGATTCATGAAAACATACGTGATTTCTTATTTGCAGATCCATGCGACTTACCCCATTATATTGCAATGAAGAATCCCAAAGTACCGTTGTTGAGTAGTCGACTGACTACATTTCTGAATGTTGGTGATCGACTTTTTTATTGTGGCCGTGTGCTTAATTGGCAGTTATCATTTGAAGAGCAAAGACGATGCTTCATGATCAGTCCATTACCCCAAAGAGTATGGTCAGGTGAGTGATTTTGTTATTCTTCAGATTCTCTGTTCACTGCTGGTAAATTCAACCCATGTTTGGTTACAGGATTTCATCACGCGCTGCCATCGGTTAGAGAACCATTAGAAAACCTGGGAGTACTGGACGGCTGTTTCGTCCTAGTTTGAGACTCTTCAGAGCATGATGAAATCCTATCACCAATCAATCAAATCCATACAAACCAATACTTGAAAAACAATCCATCTTTGTTGTTACTTATTTCTGTTGAAATCTGATCTAGTTCATTTTGTCATCAGATAAAGTAGGATATATGGATAAGGCTGTGATTGAAGCATCTTTCTCGCACATTTCTATCACACACAAAAAAAGAAACGTAATTCAGCGATTTTAAGTTAGTGAGACACATACGCATGATTCATTCTTATCATCTTCGTTCAATTAAACCGTGCATTCTGCATAAATTCCAGAATACGTACACGTATGTGTTGAAGGATAACTGGATTTCTAACATACAATATCTTCCTACGATAATTCGGACTTCTGTGCTACATTACACTGCCGATTCCTCTGCCTCTCATTTTCCTGCTCTCTCTGTCTCAAATACCCATACAAAGGTGCAGAAGTTTGCTGAGCGACAAAATTACATTGGCATGATGGCTTAAGGTCATTTAAGTAGTTGCATCCAGTCCCAGTATTGATATTTAGACGTATACCTTGGCCAAAATACTTTCACTGTCAGACTGTACATGACCGAGGAGCAAAGTAGAAGCAAATATTGGCGTTCACATGAAGATTGACACCCGTAAAAACAACTCGACACTATACGCATGAGACCAATTCGCATACGTGATACAATTTTGTTCATTGACTCTTGACATATCCCACATTTAAACTTTGTATTATTCATGAATCAATAAATTAATGCTGAAATCAGTGCATTATTATTTGATAGTGCTGCCTTTCAAATGAGTAGATGTCAGTGAAGTTTTATGCAAGCTTTTGTTTCAGTTATGTCGATAACAGTATGTGAGTATTCACTCACCAGTCATTCGTATAACAGCGTTCGAGATTCGAAACAATCGACAGCACATCGTTTTTCGGATGTATTAGTCGTCGTCGTTGTCGTCCTGAGTTAGAACAACTTGTTCGCTTCAGGAAGTCACTACTCTTCCCTATTAATAGAGATTACCAGTCAGAAATGCACATCATATTGAAACGTTAAACAGCTACAGGAGAATAAAACAAAATTGTCATTTGAAATAGAAAAGAGCAATTTAAGGGTGAAATGAGGACAGTTTAATAATATATGCCAATCAGAAATTTGGTATCCACAACTTTTGACCATTACTTGACTAACACTTTGCACCTCTTCATGAATCGATATTTTTGCTTTAATTCTTTCAACATCGCCTGGTCGGGATGGTTCTAGATCCACTTCTCATCTACGAAGACATTTATCCGGATAGATTTTTTTACTAGATGCAAAGTCATTACATTGCACTGATTCCTCTCTTTCTAATGGCTGGTTTTACTAGTAATCACTAGAGTAGATCTTCATATTTTAAGATCTTTCGTTCTATAGGTCTGTACTGCAATGACATACTCACTCATGTCAGGTATTTCTCATGCATTTAACTTGAAAAGTTATAGCTAAATTTTGAAGATATTATCTACCGATATTTCGATAAATTACCAGATATGGGACCAAGTGTCGCACAAATCTTAGCATACGACAATTCGTCAGGTGCCCTGCTCGGTTTGGGAGCCAACGGTGGAGGGGCATTAAAGAGTCTGAACTTTGGATTAAAATGGATCGTAGTCAATTCATTTGAGTATCAAAGAATTCTGAATGCTTCAGCACAAATAATCACTGCGAGTGTCACACCTTGGATTTCATTGACGGGATCCTATGACAATTCAACTATTGAGTCGTCTTGCAGTCTTAGTGTGTTGGGGCAGTGGAAAGGTAAGCGACATAATATCATAAGCATAAATGATCATTATATGTAGTGTATCATTCCTAGTCTAAGAGACGTCATGTTGTTCGACCTTGCCGACTTTCCACAGATTTGTTGTCTTGGGATATTCGTTCATTCGAAATGTTTAGCTTCTTTATTCTATGATTGTTGAAAATCAAATGATAGCATCGCACTTCCGTTTCTCAAAGAAAAAGCACCTGTTATTGGACTTGAAAGTATTCAAATAATCTGCATTGAATAATAAAGACTGTAAAACAGTTCAACATTCTGAGTCTGTGGTGATACAAACGGCAACTGTGTGATAATGTAAACTGGCTTTCATTAATGACTTGAAATGCGCTCAGTGTTCAAACAGTGATTAGTGAACAGCATGACGCTTGCGTGATAGATTTACCTGGGTTACACTGCTGAAAGTCATGTTTAGCTAAAATAACATCTTTGGAAGTAAACAGTCCTTCAAAATCCTTGTTATTCATCAATAAATACCATACTCTCCAAAAAATTCATTAAAATATTGAAAAATTCAAGATACACGTGCAGAAGGTTAGTTTGTCTGCATTTGAAATATTGCGTGAAGAAATATCTGACCACATGATTCTTTTTCTCGACAAGAATGATCATAAATATCATCTCAATGAACGTGATGATTCAAATTACACGGCTATTTTCTAGATGTTTTGTATGCGGAAGACTATTAGTAATAATAGAAGATCTTTACAATCAATTGATTCCACGACAAATTCACATCAGTGTACATAATCTACTCGTGTAGGCAGGCAGGCAGGTGATTTTTGCAATCCAAGTCGCATTAAAAGTGAACCAATCATCTCATTGGGATTTTTATGTCGACTTCCCTGACGATCGTCTCACGTGTATCTTTCTTCTCAATCCTTTTTAGTCTGTATTGATGGAATTTACGCGAATCAACTTCTGACAGCTAACTGGACTGTTACATGCCCGAAAATTGAACTTTTCAAACGAGGAAATAACTAAAGTTCAAGGTGAAGGAGTGTTGATAGTTCTTTTAATTTGACTGTGTATTTTTTTCATATCAGGAACATTTTTAAATATTAGAATTGTCTTTCTAGCATTTAGCTGATCTGTTTCCTTGTTAATGTGAAATTTCATTGAATTCCAGTTTCTCTTATCTTCTTTTGAAATGTTATTTAGTAAGACATACTCTTATAACTGAATCAGTTGTCATTAATTTCTGTTATATCATATTTTTATAGATGATGAATGAAATAAATATAAGACATTAGTTGTACTTCTATTAATTTTATCCGCTTAATAACGTGTACGTGTAATGACAGAAGACCAGGGTCAGGTAACAGATTATTTATTGAGAAAATCAAGAGATGTAGATTCTTATATGCATTATTATTAGCGTTATTGTTAGCAGAGAAGCAACGTCTTCTGATTGGTTGTTTTCTTGCAGAAGATTGTTCTGTCATCTCTCTGTGGCCGTTTCTTAAAATGTCAGAACATATATCTGCGAATCGTATTTGCACACGTTAAGTCTGCTGTGATTGGTTGGTGAGTTCCTCAAGGTTAAGCTTTGTTGTTGCTTGTTTTCTGATGACCCCGATTCCGGACGTAAACATTGACATAAATTGTTGTCTACAATTTTGGCTAGCAGACAGCTCTCACCACATGATCAGCAGTATTCAGAGTGAAAAGTCAACAAAACTTTCAGATCTCAAAACGAAATGAATGAACACAGGGAGGTGAAGAGTTCATCTATGGTTTGCCTGACTAATCAACTCTCACACTGCACCCGTTTAAAATATATTTGAGCACGATGATTCTCCTTGATTATAGATCGAGATTCAACTACCTTCAGTTAAGACTTCAGACAGGCATGAAAATTCATGTATCATTGTTATTAGATCCTAGAGAAGCATTGAAAATGAGATAATGGAATGCAGTGTAGTACTAAACGACCCCTGTGCTTTTGGATATTACGCGTCAATCTACATGTGGTTTGAATAAATGTTTGGCTTACTGTTCCGCATTTCTTAGGAGATATTTTCATTGCATTTATTAACTTTTATTCGCTCATTTTGTGCTTCGTATTCCAGTTGTTCTTGCTCACATTTGGTGAATAATCGAACAATCTAGGAATTGCCAGTGCTTTTTCAGGTTGTTGCGTGTTCTATTTGACTAAATTAGCGTACACGTATTTTCTAGTACTTCTTCACGTTTATCAATGTGCGCAGACGTTGTAGCTACTCGACGCCCACAACGTAAAATCAGAAGGCACTTGTGAAGAGTGTAATCGTGTATTATAGCCGTAGTCAAATTTCAAATTGTATCAAGGTAACGTTCAACAGTAAATTGACAAATGTTTACGAAGTACATATAAAATCGGTCTGTGTAAACATATAATATAAGTATGCAAATTAGATTGAAATGCGTGTGTTTATAGTTGGTATAGGGGTACTACATAATTCCCCCACCAGAACACTGAAATATAAAAAAAATACATTTAAGTGTTCGACAAAAACATGCATCAGCGTAATACGTAGCAGAGATAGTACATAGAAAGCGGCTTATTGAGCTGAAAAATGAGCAGTTTAATTCGGTTAATAAGGTCGATAATAAATGCGATGATAACAGAAAAATAGGATTAATAATCATGGTAGAATATACAAGGAATGATAAAATCGGCCGGGAATCTGTAATCTGTAGACGGAAAGGATACGTGAATATTAAGCGCTATATGATTAAATGTAATAATACAGGAAATATCAATGTTAACATAGTAGTGACGTGATTGACGTATGCAAATATTAATCAGTTAAATGAGTAGTCAAATGACAATTACGAATAAAGATGACGAAAATGAAAATTCGTAATAAGTTATATATTGATGATTTGCACATAACGTTTAGGCCAATGAACTCTCCTACCAGAGCGTGTTGTTTTCATAGGTTTCTCTGGCGACGTTGAAGCTTGCGTGGATATAGGTTTTGGAACGTCGTTCAGCTGGTCTTTATCGTTGGCTTCGAAATCGTCGATGAACGCTGGTTTGACTCTGTCGATACTGATGGCTTCTGCTTTATTCAGTCGTTCTATCGTGATAACTTTATCATTTCTATTTAGAACTTTGAATGGGCCATCGTAAGCTGGTTGCAGTGGTCGTTGTACACCCTCTCTCCTGGCAAAGACGTGAGTGCAATCTGTCAGTTGTTGCGGGATGTATGACGTTCGTTCCTGCTGGCGTGGAAGTGATATCTTAAGTTCGTTCATGTGTTGTTTTAGCTGGTGCACATAACCAGTCATATCTTGTGGAACTTGGTTACCCGGGGTGAAAAATTCTCCTGGTAATCGTAATGTTGTTCCGTAGACTAGTTCGGAAACACAACAGCCAATATCTTTCTGTAGAGCAGCTCGTATACCAAGTAGTACCAGTGGGAGTTTGGTTGACCAGTCTTTTTGAGTCAAAGAAGCAGCGAGCGCAGCTTTGAGTTGTCGATGAAGTCGTTCAACCATACCGTTGGAACTAGGATGGTAGGCGGTTGTTCGTATTCGTTTAATGCCCAGTAATTCAGTTAGCTGGTGAAAAAGTCGGCTTTCAAACTGAGCACCTCTGTCTGTAGTGATAATGGATGGGACACCAAAGTTAGCTATCCAGTTTTCGACCAAAGCTTTAGCTACTGTTTCAGTGGAGACGTCGGCTATTGGAACTGCTACAGGCCAACGAGTGAATCTATCGATGCAAGTTAAAATGTAATTGAAACCATTGGAAGGAGGTAGTGGACCAACTATGTCTACATGTATATGTTCAAATCTAGAGTCAGGGTTAGGAAAGCGACCAAGTGGTGCATTGGTGTGACGGTTGATTTTGACTCTTTGACAGGACAAGCAATTTCGTGTCCACTTCTTAACATCGCTATTAATGTTCGGCCAAATAAATCTTTCTTTTAGTAGTTTGATAGTAGCGCTGACACCGGGATGAGACAAGTTATGTAACTTCTCGAATACTGTATGTCTCATAGCTGCTGGAACGAAGGGTCGATATTTACCCATAGAGATGTTGCAGATTACTTTTGTTGTGCCAAAAGGAATTGCGTCGAGTTTTAAAGATGTTGTTTTAGAAGACATGATCTTTTTTAGTTCGGCATCATCTCGTTGTAAGTTTGAGAGATGTTCGTAGTCGATGTCTGGGCGTACAATTTTGTCAATGTGCACACGTGATAAAGCGTCTGCCACTTCATTGTTTTTACCCTTCACATGTCGCAGATCGGAGGTGAACTGAGATATAAACTCGAGATGTCGTAGTTCACGCGGAGAGTAGTTATCCTGTTTTGCTGATAAGGCTTTCGTTGGAGCTTTATGGTCTGTAAAGACAGTAAAAGCTGTACCTTCCAGCATATGTCGAAAGTGCTTGATTGCTAAATAAACAGCCAATAACTCTCTACCAAATGTGCTATAGCGACATTGAGTAGGATTCAGTCGTTTCGAAAAGAATGCAAGAGGTTGCCATTCGCCGTGTACGTGCTGTTGTAAAACTGCCCCGATGGCAACGTCTGAAGCGTCTGTCATGAGAGACAGAGGAGCGTCATTTTGACGTCTGACTAAGAGTGTCTTGTCATTTAACAATTGTTTAACAGTTTCGAATGCTTTAACAGCTTCTGCGGGCAAATGGAATGAACGACTATGTCCACGTAAGCAGTCGGTTAATGGTTGTAAAGCTTTAGCACAGTTCGGAATAAAACGCCGGTAAAAATTAACGAGACCCAAAAATCTCCGTAATTTCTTAAAAGAATCTGGTAATGGATAATCTTTGATAGCTTGTACGTCATCAGGGACTGGTCTGATTCCTTGGCTATCGATTAAATGACCGAGGAATTTCAGTGAGGTCTTACCAAATTTGCATTTATCTAAGTTGATAGTCATGCCGTATTGGTTAAGTCTTTCAAACACAGTCTTCACATGTTTCAAATGCTTGGCTTCGTTTGCACTTGCAATTAGTAAGTCGTCGATGTATGCGTAGACGAAAGGGAGACCACGGAGTACTTGGTCGATTAGGCGTTGAAATGTCTGAGCGGCGTTCATTAGTCCGAACGGCATGCGTACGAATTCGTATAAACCAAATGGTGTGGTAATGGCGGTTTTCGGAACGTCATCCAGGTGGATGGGGATATGATGTTACGTTCTGACAAGATCGATTTTAGAGAAAACTTTAACATCTGGTAAGTTGCTAGCGAAATCGTGGATATGTGGTATTGGGTATCGATCAGGCACCGTTTGCTTGTTTAAAGCTCGATAATCACCACACGGCCGTATCTCACCAGAAGACTTTTTGGGCACCGTGTGAAGCGGTGAAGACCAAGAGCTGTTGGACGGTCGAATAATACCAAGCTCTAGCATTTTATCGGACTCTGTTTTGGCGATTTTAAGTCTATATGGATCAAGGCGTCGGGGACGTGCAAAAACTGGTGGTCCAGTGGTTTTATTATGATGAACCACGTGATGCTTTGGTTCTGTTCCTCGAAAAGATGGTTGTGGAAGGTTAGGGAACTGATTTACCAAATCGGTATATGGAGATGCTGGTGTGCGTGTGACCATCAAGTTCAGTGATGATGCACGGCTAATCGTACCAGCAATGTACGTTTTATTGAGCGAGTCTATTAACTTAGGACTTGTTGGGTCAACTAGCAGTTTGTGTTGCTATAGAAAATCGATTCCGAGGATTGGAGATGGAACATCTGCGAGGATGAACGACCAAGTGTAGGTATTCTGCAGACCAAAATCCAAAGTCATTCGTTTACTTCCATATGTAACAATACTGGACTTATTAACAGCTTGGAGCGTAACTGCTGGGTCAGGATGCTGACATTCCTGGGTAGACGGGGAGAGAACACTCACCTCTGCTCCTGTGTCGACTAAGAATGTCGTACCGGTATTTCTGTCTAATGCATAAAACGACTGTTAGATCGTAGATTGCCAACAGTAGTTTTCACACATGACGATATATCTTTTGGTTTAGCCTGAAAGTTGCAAGGTGAACGGCACCGTCGTGCATTGCTTCCATAACTACGGTGATACCAGCAAATATTATCGCGATGTCGTGACGTGCTAGGGGATCGAGAAAGACGTCGACGAGACGAGCTTCTAGAACGGCTTGGTTGTGTGCGTGTGGTCAGTTTTGCTAACTGGCTCAGTAAGGTGTCGACTACGTGTTCTAGAGTCTGTATTCTATCGTGAGTGTCTGGTATTCTGCTAGTGGAAGCGACAGATTGAGGTGTTGACCTCTAGTACATGCGATCCGCAATTTCGGTGAGCCTTTCTATGTCGGTGTCGTCGTCTCCGAAAGCAAGAACCTGCTGGATGTTTGCAGGAAGTCGTCGCAGCCAGATTTGGTAAAAGAGACGTTTATCGATTTCTCTTCCTGCAACTAGGCTTTGCATATGCCTCATGAGTTGAGATGGGGTTTTATCACCTAACTCAACATTGCTTAACAGGCGGTCGAGTGCTTGCCTATCAGAAAGCGAAGTGCATCGCAGTACCTCTTCCTTCAACTTGTCGTAAGGCGCTTCTGTGCTGGGTTGGACGATGTATTGCCGTACCTGCTCGGCGACTTCGTCTGGTAGTACTGTACTCAAAATGCCGAATTTAGCTGTCTGTGACGTGAGCTTATTGCTAGCCAAATAATGTTCCAGTCGAGCAAACCAAAGATGAGGGTCTCTGGGCTTAAAAACTGGTACAGTAAGAGAAATAGTACTAACAGATCCCAGCTCTAAGTTATCAGAGGTATTGGAAGGCATGTTACAATTCGTAAAAAAATAGTTCAACAGTAGCAAAATAGCAAGATCTGTGCACATTAAGAATACGGCAAAATAAAAAAGCATGCAATGCAGGTGCTTACCACAAATTACTGCAGGTTCTGCTATGAGCAAACACAAGAATGAGTTCGAGGTGTCTAATAAATATATAGAACCGCGAAGGTTAAAGTTTTAATAATCCGGGATGTGTAACGATGCGTCGAGGTCAGAAAGTCGTCGTCGTCGGAGTCAGCAATTTGTCGTCGGGCTCACCAATTTGTTGCGTGTTCTATTTGACTAAATTAGCGTACACGTATTTTCTAGTACTTCTTCACGTTTATCAATGTGCGCAGACGTTGTAGCTACTCGACGCCCACAACGTAAAATCAGAAGGCACTTGTGAAGAGTGTAATCGTGTATTATAGCCGTAGTCAAATTTCAAATTGTATCAAGGTAACGTTCAACAGTAAATTGACAAATGTTTACGAAGTACATATAAAATCGGTCTGTGTAAACATATAATATAAGTATGCAAATTAGATTGAAATGCGTGTGTTTATAGTTGGTATAGGAGTACTACAAGGTCTTCTCACCATGGTTATCCCATTTATTGTTTTAATGCACACATCAGACTTCTGTAATCGGCATTATGTTCACTATCCTTTGCGATATGTGAATAGGACTATTTCTGTTTTAACTCCTTTGTCAGTTCCCATATCTCTTTTGGTTATTTAATTGCTTGTTCCTTGCTGGATATCGTTGGAACTCTGGCTCTTTTCCACTCCTCCTACTTAGAACTAACATTACTCGAAAGACACGATTTTGGAGTATTTTTGTGACTTTTTTGGTGCCTAGGCCATGGAAGAGAAGGGATAGCTTTTAGACACACAATAAAATCAGCTCTGATGCTTTGCTTAATATATGTGATAAATGTCTTAGGTTGTGGCGGATGAAACGGGTGATCATGTACTCATAGCAAAGGAGAATATATCTTTTAAGCTGCAAGGGTTAGAGACGCGTTGCTTCGATGGAAATTCAGAGGAGTATCTGTGATTTGTGGAGGAAATCGGAGTTATATTGAGAAATTCCAAGCTTAACGTATAAATGAAGTTGGTGTATTTGTTGAGGCATTACGAAGGTGCTGCTGTCAGTGAAATACAATTTTGTGAGTCACTATCTCCTAAGGATGAGTTTACTGAGACAATGAGCATTTTGCATCAAAGATTTTAAAGGCCGTCCATGATTCCGAAATCTGTGCTTTTTATCGTCAGATGCAATGGATAATAGTCAGGTGATGAAACTAGAAACCTAACTTCGTCTGTCAACAACTTGGTGATGCGCAAAAATACTCTGACTTTTCTGAATTGTGTGACTTTGATCCAAGCTTTTTTCTCAAAGGGATCGCCAAGTGACTATCCAACAAATCACAAAGACGGTGGATCAGGAACAACGCCCTTAAGGAAAAGGAAGGCTTTGAGCCACTGTTTGATGATATTTTGCGACTGGTGAAAGACAGTGTCAACCAAGCAATCTGTAAGTTGACCAGTATATTGAGTTTCAATCTTGGAATAGAGAAGTTGGTGAGTGAGGACAAATTACAAGTTATAAAAGGCTCTCAGAGTAGGGATAATCAGGAGAGTGTATGGTCTGTGGTAATATACATCAACTTAATGAATTTAATAGTTTTCTCGGAATGTCTGCGTCAGGCAGGTTACAAGTTGAGAGACAGAGGCAATTATGTTCTATCTGTGTGAAGTAAAGCGACTCACAAGAGAACTATAGAGCAACAGAGGACGGAAGTGCTGTTTTAATCTGATCGCACCCATTATTTATGGGTCGTGCCTAATCTACTAATTCTAACAAACTTTCAAGCCTCAGGACGTTCAGAAAGTCTATTTAGGTTTGTTTCCTGTTCGAGTGAGGGGAACAAAGTCCCTTGCTGATACGTAAGCATCGTTGGATGACGAATCAGACGTGGTATGGTTGGAAGCTCAACTAACTGGCAAGTTAGATATCAAAGGTATGAAATAGTCTCACTCGTCAGTGTGTGAAAGAGTGTCATTTTGGTTAGAATCCTTGTTGACTGTAGAGCCCATTGAAGTGAAGTCTGCTTATACTGCGTCCGGCACGAGGCCTGACGCAGACGTCAGCAAATCACATTTGTATGATATCCCTTCCCCCACGCTTCAAAAGTATGACCACTGCTAAGGTGCGACATGCCAGGAGCTTGTGAGGTATTAGAGTAAAGACATGGAGGTAAAGAGGGAATGGATGTCAGGTAAACACCTCTGGGATCGACCATAAGGGGACCCACATCAGTGAATGATCATTTAGCATCTTTCAATGATCATGAGTCTGCTGGTAGCTTTGTGTCAAGTGTTAGCCATGTCATATCTGAGGCTGGTTTTTGTTTAATTAAATGAGTGTCGTGCATCTTGGGTGCTTCAAAGCTCATAGCTTCAGAAGACAGAGCACCCACAGCACAAGGTTTATCTATCGATACGCTGCCAATTCAATGCATGCCGAACCTGTTATGGGGTGTGAACTATGATACATTCGAAATTAGAATGGAGGATGTTGACAGGCCAGAGGTGAGTTATCATCGGTTTCTGACCCAATTGGATTAGTAGCACCCACTCCTGTAAGGAAGTTATTTCAAGACACATGTAGGAAAGGATGTCAATGGGATGATCCAGTAAATGAAAGACACTTTGAAGAATGGAAGAGGTGGGTTGATAATCTGTGATCTCTGGATCAGTATTTCGCCGCACGTTCACTCAAGCCACTGAAAGAACACGAAATAGCTGACTTCCATGTATTTCGACGCTTCTGGAGTTGTATGTGGAGCTGCTGTTTACATCAGAACTACTTTAAGAAATGATACAGATGTTCGTCTGGTGATTTGAAAATGCGCAGCTGCACCTCTAAAGGCAGTTTCAGGAGTGTGAACGCCACAATGACCTTGAACGCATGCTAATCGTTGACTGACGGCATCTGTCATAATCATAGCTCAAATATCAACGCTATTCACCAACTTAGGAGCAAATTTCACCCAGATCACATTTTTAAGTACTGTTTGGACAATATGTTAATAACTCGTTAGGGTTAGGATCAGGGCTGAGGTAAGTATTGTGGTTAGGGTTAGGATCAGGGTTATAATTAGCATTAGGGTTAGAGTTACGGTTGGGATAAGGGTTATGATTAGGGTTAGGATTTAGGTTAGCGTTAGTGTTAGGGTCAGGATTAAGCTTATGGTTACGATCAGGGATAGATTTATAGTTAATGTCATTTATTGTAATTTGTTTTATTATCCACGTTCTCCTGGTAAGTAGTCGTCTGTCCTCGTGATGGAAACCATAACAGTTCAACCGAGGGCTTTCTTGGAAAACTGCAAGCAGGGTGATAGAGATAAATGATTCACAAAAACAGTTTATCTGTAGTCATCTCGGTGAATACATGTACAGAAACTAGTCTAATCTAGCAACTGATACTCCTCGTTATAACTAGGACGTAGTTTTTTAGCCATGTCAGAGAAAGATAATCTGTTTGATGCGTTTTCAAGCGTTTTCTCCTCAATATACATCATTTATTGAGTAAACATTCCTCATTTTTATGATTGGTCAGCTGAAGTGTGTTCACACTCCTGGGACACCATTGTTGAACTTTGCCTTGAAAAGTTACAGATGTCCCATAATACTCAAATATAGAAGTACAGAATGTTAAGGATGAACCAGTCCTTTTCTTGGGTATACAGATGCTCACTACACGTTAGAGATACCGACGGCCGCAGGGCACTTGCGGAGAGAAACGTAGATTGGAGCAAAGGATCCTAGTATGGAAGTACTGATCAGCTACGAGGCAGAGTTGGTTGGCAGATGTGGAAAGCGAGAAGCTGGAGAGGGAAGAAGTTTCGTTCGTATTGCGCGTGGAACTAGGAAGTGTCCTTGTTCAATATCACGTACCAACCATGATTTTCTGTGAATTCATTATTTTTACTATTTTGCGGTGAATGTATAATTTGATATTTTCCGACCACCACACTCGCACATCTCCTGCAGGTCTTAGTATAGTGTTATCCACACCTAGTAATAAGTGAGGGATGCCTATTGTGTTGTTACTAATTCGTGATTTCATTAGTTTTACAATAATGATTTATTTTCTGAGACAGGAACATTTTATGAATAATCCAGTGTTAATTATTGTTAATTCTGTATCCCTTATGTTTCACTTCAGCAACTGTACCAATGTGCTACTTACCGCCTGCTACAACGCAATCATTTATAATTCCCGCGTGAAACTGACATGTAGTAGGTCTCTTGTCACTTGAAATTTACATTTGACGCTATACCTTTTAACTTATTCGGTTGAAAGCAGATTTCAAAAATGATCTGTTTAGTTATCTGCATTTTTTTAAATGTTTCTCTTACAATATCCAGTGTTCAATCTAAATATAAATGAACAAATCATAATATATTTTCTGTCAGCTCTAATTAGTGTACACATTTTCATGTTTGTAAGAATGGCTTATTACTGTTCCAAAACATAAATCATTATTGTAAAACTAATGAAAT
>OX235274.1:104991068-105006204 GCA_944472155.2 Trichobilharzia szidati | reverse complement strand
GATATTTCTGATACTGTTCTTAAACCTACTTCTAACTCTAAAAATAACCCTAACTTAAACTCTAAGCCTTAATCCTGAAAGCCATAACCCTACCTAACGGTATGGATTTGAAGAAAAAAGTACCATATAAATAAGTGGAATAGTGTATCTACCCCTTCCAAGTTCAAAAAGGCAAACAGGATCATATTTGGAATAACATTTCATCGGATTCCCTATATCTAATCGGTTCTTGAAGATCAGTTTTTGAAAGACCTTGACTTTGGTTACGATACTTTAACTTCGCCAACTTAGACATTTTAAAACAGCATTTGAATACAAAACTTTTTTAATAGCAAAAACCAATGATATATGTGAACAGTGGTAATGTAGTGGAATAACAATCAACTGAAAAACAATCGTAAAAATTGATCGGAAATTCCTCAGATTATATCGATGGCTTTTAGTAAGAGATATAAGGATAGTGACAGGACAAACACTAGAAGTAAATATAGGCGAACTCTGTAGGTAGGAGAATTTGTCACTTCATACACATTCTCTTGAGCTTCAGAAAATCGGACCCGGTTTCTAGAACGGACGCTTGTGTCACCGTATAAGTTACACTCTTCACTGTCATCTGAAGAATTTGAATTTTGATTCCTAATGTTAATCTTAATTAATTTGGTTAACACTTACTGTTCCTCGGTTACCAGAGAAGCTGTAAAATAGAAATGTGATTAATTGAATAGAGAACATACGATCAATAAACAGTGCAAGTTTCTTACGCAAAATTTTCCTGGTAATGTCATCTTTTCAGAGTAGTCAGTGATTATAAAGGAACGAACCTTGAATAGGAGGTGGATGATAGCCGTAGCTCAACAGTTCAGCTCTCAGGTCATCATCTGAAAGCGCCACTATTCGTTCCATTTAGTTAAGTTCACTGTCCTCAAATTGACGAAGACGAGTAACGCTAGCGCCGCGACCTTGAAATGACAAATTGCCCTCTAAATTATCAGTTAATCCAGTATATTTCCAATATCCAATATCGTTTTCACGAGCTAGTATAAGCCAATTTGATTTCTTTGTGCTCGCCTCTTGATTGCGAGGTAGAGGTTCCTGATCTTCGGTAAACGTCTGCGTAGCTCGTCCCGCCACTCGACTGTCGTAGCTTTGGTTGACTCCAAAAGGAGAAGTGCAGGGATTAATTATATGTGGTTTGTAGTATGAGGTGTGTTAAGACTGTTACTACTGTGAATGGAGTTGATCCTTTCACCAGTTGGTCCTTCGGTATCGTCGTCAATAGAAAAGAGATAATAATAATAGTTATAATTAGTGAAGGTATTCAGACTAACAGACAGAAAAAGAATAAGAAAACGCAACAACAGTCAGTCAACCGGTATATATATATGTATATATATACCGGTAATAATGATAATAATAATAGGTGTAGTTAAAGCTGTCAGGAGAGTAAGACGGAAGAGAATGTAAAGAAGTAAAACGACAAGTTTAATTGTCTACCCTTGAATGGTGTATGCGATTTTAAGGGGATTGGCCATTTGGACGCAGTCCTTGTGTCTCTGCATGGTTGTCCAGCCTTCGCTTAAAGGCGTCCACATACGTGCCATAGCTACATGTGCCGGTAAGGAATTCCAGAGATGGCAAACCCGCAGGGAAAAGAAGTGGGAGCGCACCCGGGTCCTTGCTCTCTGATGAGCTATTCTTCTGGGATTTCCACGAGGGAGCCCATACCTAATATACAACCTAATATACAGCTAATAGTTTTTGATCCTTATCTCCTTGTTTGAAGAAAAATATTCACAGTCTTCTAGAGTCTCCTAGATTTATTTCCTTTGTAACTGTGTTGAACATGGTGGAATGCGTGAAAATATTAAACCGTTATTGTTCCTTCAGTGCGTCATGAAGACTTATGTGAAATTTTTCAGTTTCATCTAATCAGGTTGCGTATAATATTAGTACAAAGAAAATAGTCATCCAAAATGTCTTTTTAATGGAATAACAATTATTACTTAGCAGACGTAGCCCGTATACGTACACGACTTGTGTTGGTAGCCTAGGCACTTCAGGTGCATCGTGAAACATACCCTATGTGTCACTAGTAGTCTGTTACTTTTATTCTGGGCATAACGGCACTGTCTCAAAGGAAATCACTAGGTAATAAAAAGATAAATACATCTACCTTCTTATCATTTCGTATTGATAGGCTATTACATGATCACATTAACACCTAGACTTATGTATTAGTTGATCACGTCACTCGACTACATTAATTGTTTTGTTGTCATAAAACACCACAGCTTTTATGTAGGTTTTTATTGTGCGTGTAACTTGTTTACAATCTACCAGCAGAAGCAATTACTGAATGGTAATAATAATAATACCCTGTTTTACCCTAATTCAGTCACGTGCAAATATGACATTTTACGCGTATTACATCTTTTAAACTGGCATCTCCGCATGTCTATTCGATGAAAAAACAGAATGTTCTCAGCACACTTAAAACGACAATTTTTCCCAGTTTCTACTCTTTTTTCGTTGAAATACGGTATTTAGAATGCATTTCGGGTGGAGAAACCACCAAAAACAATCCATTATAGCCTGAGCACAACAAAAGGACATTTGATGTCTACAGCAATCAGCCGATTTGTGCCTGTATCCCTTGCCCAGTATATTTCCTCCTAGGCGTTTGAACTCCACTGTCATTTTGTCTGCTATTTTTCAACCTGGTGGGAAAAAACGAAAAACACTGCTACCCCTTAATGAGGTTTTCTTCCTAGTGGAGTGAGTGGAGCACACTCTGTTTTGCACGCGCCGAAACGCCCATAACTGGGGTGAATGTTGGCACACACTGATGGGGAGCATCCGTTCCTTTGGATCAGTCTAGCAGATTATCCAGATCTACCTGTACTGTGAATTTACTGCTTTCATCCTTTGACAGTTCAAAATTTACGCAGAGAACTAAAGGGCTTCTGACGGAATAACGTCATTCACTGAAACACAGCATTTATAATTTCAAATACTTAGCCACAAACTGATGTGGATAACAGACATTTGCTGGAATTTTTGTGAAGTTTGTGAACACAGGCAGCACGTTTGGATGGTGCAGGTGGCTCCCACGTGTTTCTTGCTTCAGGTCAACCAGCTAGTTAACGGTTTCCAAATAGGCCATGATGCCCTTCCTTAAGGGAGGAAGAGGAGTTCCAAGGAGGAGTTCTTAAGACCTGTATATGTGCTGATAATGGGGACAATTTCATCTTTTTAGTCAAGCAGTAACACTCTGTGTGGGCGAAGTAGTGTGACAATAGCTGCCAAAAGGCCACCTGCCTGAAAATAACCAATATTAATCTGCATTCGGTAGAATTCACATCTGGTGTTACTTACGATAAAAATGCTGACAAAATCATACAAATAAATCAGTAATCTCGAATTATTACCCAGTTCGAACATAAATCAAGAAGAAGATACGATGCCGCACACAAAAAAGTTATATGGAGGAATTCACTTCAAGCTTTATTTTTCCCAAATATTTGTAATCCATCTAACACATAATTGGGTTTTTTTGTTAATGCGAAGACAATATTTCTATATTTCCTAATGTGCTCCATTGAGTGACTAGTTAGCAGATTGTACCCATAAACTAAAGTCAAAAAGGACAGCATATATGTAATTTCACCATAAATCAAATTTATGTAATCTAAATAAAACTCATCCATGCCTGTAGAACTGGTGTGCCCAACAAAGATAGGAATAAATATATTATTTTCCCAGTGTCCATGCTGTCCCCCTCAACTGGTGAAGGGGTAGAACAACTGTTGTGGTTGTTCAGAGATGTATTTATTAGCGATGATAAGAATAGATTATACAGATACACTATCACACCACAACGCCAACACTGAATTCTTGTCGCTTGAGAACTAAATCGACCACGCGTTTCAGTCCTCACTGTTAAACAGGTTGGTCGTCGGCAGTGAACTTTCTGATTCCCAACACAAGGAGTTTTGCCTGCGCCTTAGCAATAATGAATCTCTCACCAGCACGGTTTATCAGTAGGGTTCGATATTTTCAATTCCTAATTATAGTCTAGGGGATGCGCGGTTGGTTTAACTGGGGATAACGCAGCTTACATGAGGGCTTCCATATTTATGGTGCAGTCCTCTGGTGTGGCTTCAGAAATGATACCATTTTGTCTGCCTTGATAGTATTAGATCAGGCCGGGATTTCGGTCCGTAATAACGAGACACGTTATGGTAAGTTCACTTCCTCACCACCGGGGTAACCAAATATGAGGTTAAAGAAGAATTGTGAGAACTACGACTCACGGGTGGAATTATTATTTTTATTATTTCCTTTAATTCCTAGAGGAACATAGGGCTTCAGCGGCGAGTCTCCATTGCTTTCGGTTCTCTGCTAGAGTTTTCACCTGGTGCCAAGTCTGCCCACATGCTTTCATCTCCTCTTCACATGGCCTCCTCCAAGTTACCCTTGGACGACCAACTCGCCTCTTCCCTTTCGGGTTCCACTCGAGGGCTTGTGAAATGATATCACTTGATGGTCTCCTCAGAGTATGGGTGGAATACTTCACAGCTTATTAAGGATACTATGTTTATATTAACCATTTCATTTTCTAGTATGTGGAAGCCTCGTATTGCTTTAAATTAACTAACAGAAGGTGCTGAAGCGGAGCTTACCCGAAGAGAACTTCTCTGGCTCGCCTCTATCGGTCAGTATCGCATTCTCTCTCTAGAAAGGATGATGAAATTGGCTGTGGCATCTCATCTACATTAAGTGAGAAGAGAGCAGTGCTTCGAAGTATGCCACTTCCCGCTCGCTGTTACATTGGTGAGACGCTGTCAGCTCTCACTCTCTGTTTTCTATCTCTAAGGAAGTCCTCATTCCAGTCTTTCAGCATTCTATCATTCCCAAAACTACCGGCCTAAACAAAATAACTGGAGTGGAAAATCTCACCGATTATCCTGCTAGAGTCCTAGAATATCGAATTTAACTAGCGATGAGGGTAGGCATAGTTAACACAAACTTTCCACTGCAACATAAGATTGGCCAAGAACTACCTGTCACATAACCATGCTGTTCCCTTATTAAGAGTTTACTGTTCCCGGTTTACTGGATCACAGACTCACGGACAGCTCACTCTGGCACTTCAGGGTTAATGCTAGTTAGACCAATGGGTCAGTTATTATTGACCGATCGCCTAAGTCCAGATTTAAGGAATAGGTGTTGGGGCCCAGACCTTCTTAACAACGTTTTGAAGAGCATCGACAACCGGCCAGCACAGTCAGTGTTCATGGATGGGTTTCTTCAGGACTGACGAACATACCAGAAAAGTCCTTTGGGAGGTTTCGGCCCCTGATCAATTCCAGGAAAGTCGAGGGCAAATGCACTACCATTTCTGCAGGGTGACTGTTCATAGTAAACTGGTACAACACAGTCTATCTATTTGTCACTAATCATGGTAATCGGAACTCCTCCATTAGGATAACCGGGATAAAGTCACTTTTCCTAGTTCTTCTCTTGACATAGGCGGAGTATTTTGGGACAATTCATAACTACCCATGGTTCATATACTTTTCCGAACTTGTAAATCAGGACCTTACACTGATCACTGGTTTCACGCCACCCTAGTTGAAAATATTTCAGCCCACTGAAGACAAATAAATTCCATGATATTTTCCTCCAAAGGAGGTTTGTAGGGTGCTGAGTGGATGTTTCGCTTCTTTACTAGAAACCCTTAATCGAATAAATTCAAGCATCACTCTTAAAGCCACGTATGCAGGTGACTCTCAGTGAAGGCACAAAACCTTGGACTTCAACGCAATATTCACATCAAAATACCAAGTTTTTCCAAACAGTTACATTTAGCCAAAAGGTGAAGCCTCTACGGAATTGTTCTTCATGAAACATATCGTGTAATCGCATTGTGGACCTCTTATTTCACGATTATGCAGTGTCCAGGGTCAAAGCATTTCATGGTCAGATAAAATGACGTGTGGTTAACAGAAGTACGAACTCGAACAAATAATGCGTACAGCAGTCAGAGATGAATAAGGAAGTTGTCTAGTGCACATAAAAATGAAGAGTAGGGCTTATTGCATAACACAAGCATCTGTTTGTAAATTAATATATGTGGCTTGTTTATGGTGGGTGCAAAGTACATCATCACCTATCTGAATAAAGAGAACAAGGCGATCTGCTCCACAGAACTTCCCGGACACAAATGTAAATTCGGGCAATTTTACACTGGTGCGTATACCACATCATTCTTCAGTGTGTTGGTTCAAAGTCAGATGGCTTCTTCAGAATCTTTCAGTTCACCCTTCACAGACGTTGGCTGACATCCTGTACAAGCAATATTGGTGATCTAAAAAGAGAGAACAATTGGCTGACAAACGGTTTCCTACATTTCACCCAACTTACAACAGTCAGCACTTGTAGAGACTACAATGCAGAAACAAGAAATGTGGCTAGACAACTTCACGTTGCTTCGTTGCCGAGACTCAAGTTCCGCCATGTATGACCGATTCCTTTCTAATTAATAGCATGTTATTTGACTGCCAAAAGTATCATTCACTCCTGATGAAAACTTAGGATGACTCTAATAAGAAAAGGGAACAAGTATAAATATGAGTTCGAATCAACACACGACAAGACTACAGGTCCAAGAAAAGCGCGCAAATACCCACACTGCAAAGTTATAAAGAAGAATTGACTCCAGGCTTTATTTTTCCCTGGTACTTGTCATCTATATACCATAGACCTGCGTGTTTCATTAATGCGGAGGCAATACTTCTATATTACTTAATGCACTACATCCACTGATTGGTAAGTAGATCGTTCTAATTTATTCTATTGTTCAAACAAACAGTAACTTCAACTTAAATAATCAACATACGCATACCTGCATAACTGGTATGTCCATGCACAGATAGGAATATTTCATCGCTGTTCTGGTAAAGCCTTTGGTTCAAAAATTTTCTGAAAACACTGCTTACTCCGGATGACTAGTAAGAAATGTCTTTTGTTTTGGAAAAAGTCACTAAATAATTTGTCATTACTGGAAATAACTCATGAATGGACGTGATAATGGTAATTTCAGTTTCAAGAAACAGCCGTCTAGAAGTTGACGTAAAATCATTTTCACCACACCAGGGGGACTCAAGGATTGCATGATAATAGAGTCAACAGTATCTACCATGTGACCTTCTAGTGACAAATAGATAAAGGTCTGAAAACAGTTGCGAAAAGCTCAGTATCAAATTATCAAGGATGACGTTATTGCTTCCCTGATTGGCTGCAAAGACGTAGATGCATATTAGGCTGCGCAAGAAAGTTTTGGAAGGGGGAGGTTACAGTTATCTGTCCGAGTGCATTTCTAAGGTAAAGCAGTAGGCGAAGTAAACAATAACTGGGAATCCTTAGCTCTTAAACCAAAATGTGCGAATGGTGAACAGAAAAAGGTTACATGGTCACAATGTGGAAAATACCTACATAGTACCTTTAATACTGCTACATGTTGACAAATTAGTTGACTACATAGTTAATTAACTATTTCAAATGGAGATCGTCGCCTTTTAAGCAACGAATATTTTATCAAAACTTTAGGGTTAATTAGCTGTCTGACCAGATTAAGTTGTCCTTACAGCTTTTCCAGGTGAAGTTGCGGATTATATGGATGGGGGGGGGGTTAAACATCGTTTTCAGGTGTTTGATTTTCTTTACAGAGTATCATCGACAAATCCATACATAATTCCCTCAATACCATCTGTCTGTTTTACATTAGTCTAGTAATACAGCCTGTTAGTAGTAGAGAGATATATTACTGTCGTTAACGTCGGCTTTGCCATGGAATCTATAACTCATTCATATGTTGCTCTGAAAACTGCACGTAATTAGTTGAGTTGTTTGGTCTTTGAGTATCTGAGTTTGTAATCGTAAGTCTTTTCCAGAGGCTAACTCAGAATTGCAGAGTAAAAACATACCTCGAATAGTAGCGTAAACGAACAGGTCGTTTTTGCTAATAGTAACTGTCAGATGACTAGTTCAGAAACTGTCATTAACACTATCGAGAATAAATGCTGTTTCCAGGAGGCAGTTCTACAGATTTCAAAGCAATATTTAAGTTTTTTATAACTAAGTCCAGTGTGATTCATAATGAAAGGAAGATTGGGACGTATAAGACTTGTTGCTCGAGCAACAATAGGCCAGTGTAGCAAAGTTCATCATAAAGCAGTCTAATAACCCAGTTCACAGTTGGTTAAAATGAATACAGTCAAAGGTCTACAGGTAAACGGCAGTATAATATACTTTAATATTTATGATCGTATTGCTCTGTTCTTCTGCCAAATGGAAAACATTAAAGCCACAGGACCTGGTCTTTGATAGTTCTGCATGGTTTCTTAATCAGGTTGAGAGTCGCTAGTTACCGATACTGAGATTAATAAGGTCTTCATCGTGTATTACGTGTGACAAGTATTTATTCTAGCTGTTAGGAGTTTACTTAGTTATTTGTTGCCCGAAAATTCACTGAACATAACTCCTCCCAGCATTTCTGTTGACTGTGTGATGGTTAAGTGAAAACCGGAAACTGAGAGGTGGGAGGGTGGTGACTGCTATTCAGTGGATATGATGGTGGGGATTTAAGAGAACCACCCATATCTGTGGGAATGCGCTCTATTGCTAAGGCTCCTGAGTTTGAATAACTTCAACAAAAACAAAAATAAAAGCTGCCTGTATGCCACAGCGTGTGTATAAACTCATGGTACGACATCTAACTGTACAAATCAGAACAACAGCATAAATAAGTATTATTATACTTCATCTTTTCTTCTACATATTTTATATACTTTGGCGTTTGGATTTAACTTCTTCAGTTTCTATTCCCAACATTACCCTATATAGGTGTGAAAATCATCATCATTCGTTTCGTCCTAATTTTTTATTTTTTTATTCTATATTTTTTTGCTGTGTACTACCATAAACTTGAACTAACCTTCAGTATGTAACACTATGAAACTCAGTGACTATAAATTCTTAGTAATAAAAAGGGGAATAAACCCTGCAGTCATCGCATATTGTTTGCTTAAATTATTATTGTTATTTGCTGGCTGCATCTGCACCTCTCATTCTGTTTTCTTCTTCCTTCTCTTCCCGAAGGTATGGCATTGAAGCACTGCAAATGAACAGTAATGTTGCTTCCTACGTTTGTATTATTTGAGCGTTATTCAGAATATTGTTGGCACAAACGATCAACAACGGAACAAATTCCATTTTGAATTCTGTTTATCATCGAAAAGTTGGTCCCCTGTATCTGCTAATACCAAAATAATGCTGTACTTACCCTATACTGCGGGGTTTTATAAATTTTCGAACCCTTATTAACTTATAAAATGATAATGATCGCAAGGTCTGCATCCTGTGTCTTACTCTAGCACCTGTGTATCACCTCTCTTCTTACCTTCCATTAACGCAACATTTCGCATTTCCCGCATGAATTTGACTGACTATCATTATATTATAGGTTATAATTTAGACTTCAACCAATATCTTGTAATTTGTTCTTATAAATTTTCTAGAGATTTTTTTCCATTTTTCGAAATTTTAATGTCAAAGAACAGTGTTCCACTTCAAATTGCACTTGTCAAATATGATCATGCCTGTCCAAACTGTATGTCAATCATGTAAATGCTTAATTTATGTGAATAAATATGTATTATATATTATATTATATATTGATATGACAAACAATCACACTTCATTGTGGAAGTGCACTAGGTAATTTGGCTGAGGATCGGATACTGGATGCTGAATGACAAGAAGGTTTGCCCCTTGAAACTGAGAAATAATCAGGAGGATTACTGGTCTGAGGCAGCGAAAACAATACATGTTATCAGATAAAAATGCACTAGACATTACCATTGATCGCAGTGTCAGGCAACTTAAATCACTAATTTGGTTACCCAGGCATCTGGTTGTCCAGTCATTTCATAACAAATCGTCCGCCACAGCCTGAAAATTTAAGCCAGTCTTAGTTTTAGCCATTTTAACCGATAAAATACAGTTGTTTCAGTATTAGGCGAAACTAAAGAAACATAACGCGAAGTCTCTGCCAAAAATGATGCAGGAGTGTTGGGTTAGGTACGGTCGTTTCAAAAGGACAGAGAGCGCTTGCCACTTTCCATGCAGTCGTTTCTGTAAAGCCGCCGCAACAGTGACGCTAGAGGCATTTGTCTTAAGAGGATGACAAACTTCACTGTCTCAACTGTCCAAGAGTGTCTTTTCCATTCATGAATTCAAATACATTGGAACAAATTCACATTCCACTGAATGGTTAGTTATGATTCCCTTCAGGATATCACCAGAATGATTGAAAATATGGTGGTAAACTGTGACAGCCTCATGTCTTGAGAAGACAGCGACTGTAGGTAAACCACTAGTGAAATCACTGGTGTAGGGCAGTAGATTTCAACCAGGGAATGTATGTTTTAATTGCTTCCTAGGGTGTTTAGGCAGTGGTAAATGTCCACCTGAACAAATGACAGAAACCGAAGTCTAGGGTTAACATTCCATCGGGATAAGTGCCAATTGCTGGTCTCTTTGAAAACTGAAAACTTGTTATCAGAGTTTTTCTCTGCCTTTTCCTGGGTAAGGTACTCCTTGTTAATGCACCATTATCAACTAAAAGCTGAGTTGCAATTGTTTCGCCAATAACTTGGAGTGCAAGACTAAGCACTTGTACCGACTGATCGCATCAGCTATCACTGGAAGCGGACCTTTTCACTTCCTGAAAGTGTATGTCTTTGGAAATTGCATGTCTTTTCAGAATGTCAGATTTGATTGCACTATCTGCAATGGCATACAGAGCCACCAGGTAAGGCTTTGATGAGGATTGTTGCACTTTTTTCACAATGTTAGCTAATTAAATGTTTACCTTGAGTTTTTATTAATTTGTAGTCAATATTTAAATGAAGATAAAGTATCATAATGGATAAAAAATGAATAGCAGATTCACGGTCTGCATACGAGGGACAGCTCCAAAGAGGTGGTTTTTATTTGGGCTCACCGGTTGATGCTGACTTAGCCTAGCCTTAATGACGCATATGTAAATCCTGCTGGTTTTCCACTCTCTCAACACACTTAGGTATTGCAATTTTGCACTACTCAACGCATGACTGAAAGGCGTTAATGAGGTGTGAGGATCAAATATACTCGAGGAAAGTCAACATTTGACAGTGACCAATGCAACCTTTCAATTCCTACCTCTCAGCGTTTTGAAACCTTAAATTCCTTTTTAACTTTATTTATTTATATGCTGTATCCAGTCAGGAAAAAATTCCTACGACACTTCGTGAGGAGCGATCCCACAGATGTTGTAGGAGAGGGCCACTGATAGACTGACTTCGCAGTTTGACGGCCCATCGAAAAAACAGAAGACAATGCAGAAACTAAAAGCCTGTTTCTTTGTTTCGTTACACCTAAAAGTCTGCTACAGCCTGCATTATCAAACCGAGAGGATGATTCAAAAACTCAGACAAAAGATCTCAAATTTATGCAGTGAGTCCATAATACCACAAAGCAACTCCAGCTTCAGCTAGTTAACGCAGCGCGAAATGTGGACGTGAGTGAATTGGTGAAAATCAAAGAACAGTCAATGAGTCAAACAGTCACACCTGTGGTCAGAGGATGCTAAGAAGCCTGCTAGATAGGACGCCGTATAAAAGTTGCAGAAACATTTGTCTGCAATTTGAACAAGAGTGAAGAGGGAGAATGTTTAAATTTATTGATGCAAAATGTTACTTAAAAAGCATGTAACAGATACAAATTGTCATTCAACAACCATAACAAAGAACTACGACACTACAGTTAGCTGGTTAACGCGATAAAGACGCTCTGGAACAAATCATGCTAGTATATTCGGCGTTTTTATTAAAACTCTCAAATATCCACTGGACGGAGAAGGTGGCACCACTTAAACGAAGGAACAAGTCATATAATCGCCTACCAAATACTAGTGTGTTCTCTAGTTACACTATATGAATCCTATCCATGATTATTACGGAAAATACTACCCATTTATACTCCTCAACCTAAGGTTAGTTTATAAACCTAAAATTGGAGGTGTTCAGACTTTGATTATTCAGTATGCAACACAGTCATGGTAGATTACAGTGATCAAGACCAGCAGTTATCTCAAGACACCATGCGGAGTCGACTACTGACCTTCAACCTTGTTCTGTTTTAGCATTTAGTTAAATTCCAATCCATCAACACAGATTACCTATGTAACTATTCCTCATAAAGGGCTAAAACTATTGAGATAAAGAGAAAAAAGAGGGAAAAAAGGGGAACAGAAACTTCCTACATAGTTGGGGGAGAGTTTTCGCTTAAATTTGGCTGCGGTTGAGCAGCATCTGAGCGTGTTATGATTGAATACAGAATTCTGTTTTGTTCGCTTTTTTGTGCAACAGCCGCAAATATGCACAGAAGGCACTGACAAACTGTGACTGATAACGTCATAAGAATGTGACACAAGTCTCTGAAGGCTGTGTTGGCGACGACATGATGTCCTGCGTCTACCAAGTGGAGACCAACTTTCGGCCGATGGTATTTACAATATGCTAGAATAATTCTTCTTATTGGTAAATCGGGCAGGATTTTAACCAGCATCAGTTAACAGAAACACTTGTCATCATGCGTATAGCACGCATGATATCGGATCAATTCCCCGCTGGTATAGCGAACAGTCAACAGCTAGGATAAGGCATAGTTCTCAGGAGATGGCTAACACAGTGTCGGCACCGAACGCGGTTATTAATATCTCTAACGTACTAATATCTTATTATCACAGAGGTGTCTCTCACTGCATACACTATCCAAACGACAAACCAAACCTGACTACCACCTCACAAACCTGCCTGAAGTCTTCCTTTGATCCAAAGATTATGGTTAGTTAGTCTGAAAACAAGTATACATAGGATACTCAAGGAGTATTTTATCAAGATGTTGTCCGCTTACTAAAACCACGTAGCCAGTGTTTATCTATTATCCTAGTAAATACTAGATCAGTTCCAAACAAAAACTTAACACCAAGCACATTAGCTTCTATATGCCGACCGTCATTGATTATGATCACTGAAGCCTGGTGCACCAGTGAAATCTCCAATGACAGCCTAAGGATTGATAAATAGAACCTAATTGGAGGGGACAGACAGGCAGGTGGTGGGGGTGGAACACTTATTTACTGTGAACAATCCATGTGTGCAACCCAGTTCAGTAACCCAATTCTGTCACAACTCAATAACTCGATCTGGGTCGAAATAAAAGTTGTTAGAAGTAAACCTATATTTGTGGGTTGTGTGTACCAAACCCCTTCATCCAGGAGGGAGTACGATAATATGCTCAGCAACAGTTTTAATGTTACAGGCAATCTTCCCTTCAGTTATAAAATTATCAAAGGTGATCTCAACATGCCAGAAGTATCATGGTCTTCACTCCGAGGACCCCAAAGATAAGACAATCTCCTGAATTCCATCGGCACAGGAGGGTGGATGCAACACATAGATTCACCCAGTAGGTCCGCAAATATCCTAGACTTTATTTTCACGAACACCATAACACCATTTACAGTACATGTGGGACATGCATTTCCAGGTAGTAGTGTGTTCTTTTGACATATTTCCTGAAACAATTCGCAGAGATGAAGCTGACCAGACACCTATATGATTATACGCAAATGCTGGCTGGAACTTGTATCAGCACCTAATTAGACGCTCTAATTGGGACTCTTACTTTTCGACGAATATGGGTAGCATGAAACATTGCAAGCGTATCCTATCATTCCAAGGAGTCTCCGTCTCCTTCTTATATTTATCATGTAAATGTACTTCCAATGATGTGTTATGCACAATTGCATTTTATGCCATTTTGCAGTTTCACGGGACGTTCTTCTCTTCTTGAAATATCTTTTAATCACGTGTCGGCATAGCACTTACCCAAATATACGCTGTCCACTGGCTAGCCATAACTATTAGCAGACAAAGGATGGTGACAGTGAAGGGTTTACAATTTAACAATTATAAGAACCTCTTCTGATCGCTTGTATAATAACCCAACAATTTATGAAACTTCACGATTGAGTTTTATAACATTACTGATCGTGCCTGTAAAAATGGCATGCATTTCTGGTAAACTTACTCGTTTATATGAAATATAAATAATAATAATTACGAACCAAATACCATTTGTTGCTGCATACTTTAAGGAAACTATGCTTCACACCACTATTCGTCACAATGTGTAGACAAATAATTGTTCCTCTATTTCCTGAATAATCGGTACTCATCAGTGATTACTATGCTTCGCATCCGGCTTTATGCTACTTACCACTATTAAGTGGTGTAAGTTATGCTTTACTTACAGCTTCATCACCGTTTAACCACAATCGGTCATTTTCTTACAAAAGCCCCTCATTTTCATGTTGACATTCTATTTTATCTGTAGTGACTTTGACCTTTTGAATAAACTGTACATGCTGTACACTTTCCCGCGCTGAAGCATTTTAAAACGGATCTAGAGACAACAGTGGATATGCTAACGCCGCTATTACAGAAGGTTTAGAAGGAAGAAGAGGCACCTACTGATTTGAAGGAAGGCTACTTGGTCAAACTATCAAAGAAGGGAAATACAGGCCTTTGGAACGACTGGCGCAGAATCATGCTCTTGTCCACGCCAAGTAAAATACTAAGTCACGCTATCCTGGAGAGAACAAGATGTAGTGAATACAAAACTCCAACTGACGGAAAAAGCTGGATGGATCTAGGAAAGGCAAATCATTTGCAGATCAGATTGCATTATACGCATCACCATCATCGAACGTAGTATTGAATAGTAATCTAACATCTACCTCAACTTTATCCCCTTTGAAAAGGTCTTTGATAGCGTTGACAGCGAAGTGATTCAGGAACTGTTCTGAAAATACACAGTGCCCAAAATCCTTACCAATCTCATTCAAGAGATATGTGATAATGTCCCATGCCAGATGATCCACAAAGGAAAACTCAGCGAATCCTTTTTTGAAGTGAAGTTAGGAGCAAGACAAGCCTGCCTACGCACTATCACCAATGATCATCCT
>OX235274.1:104877260-104990570 GCA_944472155.2 Trichobilharzia szidati | reverse complement strand
ACTTGGACTGATGCACTTCTGTGCAAAGTCCTATATTGAAACCAGTCAGTTAGATTGTGAGAAGTAGCGTTTCAAATGGTATTCAGTCAACAAGTGTTGCACTTTTTAATGTAGCTGGAAATTAAGCTGAAATGGTATCATAAGTGCTGCACCTATTTTTACTAATGGCTTGTTTTATGTAGAAATCAGTATAGTATGAATCTTTAGTCACAAGTAATTCCTGCTGTTTTGTTTTAAGAGCTTTTAAAAACGTGTTTCTTTGAGAATTTTGGATGCGGATATTGCACAATTTCACTTCTTCGTCATGTACTAAATCACCTCATGTAAAATGATTTGGTTTACCTCATTTTGTGTATTGCAAATAATCAGTAGCTGTGCAATTTATTTAGGCGAATTTGCTCTATTTCTTTTTTTCGTAATCTTGGTCTCGGTGATATTTTTCAAAGTAGTTTTAAAGGATGTAGATTCTAGCTGTGTAGATAGGCTATTTAATGAGGGTTCGGCCTATTGGTTGGGACTCACCTTCCAATCAGTGAGTCACGGCTTTATACACCACTCCATCTACTGAGACTTGAGCGATCTGGTTATGATTGGGACTCACCAGCTATTGTACTATGATCCGCACGTATCCTATGAGGGCTAACGACGGAACACAATTTATCCAAACTGAAGTAGGTAGAGCGAGATTCGAACCTGAGACCTTATTGATCATTAGTCTGGTGCTTAGGGCCAATGGACCACATCTCACACAATAGATATGGCTGGTTGCATAAAGCACAAACCTGTACATAGTTTCTAAGTTACATTGGCTTTTCTATTCCATCATCAAAGTATGATTGATATAATGTAGTTCTGGGATAAACTTAGAGATTCAAAATAATTAATCCAAAAACAGCATCCATTATCTCTTAGTTCACTGAACGTTTCCATCTTAGCTTCCTAGGAATTATACATTTTCTCGCATTTATAGGGCTGCATTAATTTTTATTGCGAATAGTTCATCAGGATTAGTTTTGTTTTTTTAATTTTCATATACAGACGAGTATAAAATGTAAAATATAACATTAAAATTGTTGTAGCAGTTGTTAAATTTAATATAGAAATAAATTCATAGTAACACCAGACAGTTATTAGGCTTATTAGGGAAACAGTTTTTGTGAAAGACAAATAAGTGCAACAGTTTCGGAGAAAAACGGTGTTATTATTACCTCTAAGGAGGGAATACATTGAGGAGCAATTTAACTGACTTACAGTCCCACGCTCAACTTTTCCAGCATCGAATACCTATCTAAATTGTATGTAAACATCGGTTCTCCATCTGTAACTAAGGTTAGAAGGGTTTGTTCTGTTCAAAATGAGGACAAGCAATGGGACTTTATCGATTGACTCCAGGTGGTGACAAACTTATTGTATGTGAGTTAACTAAGATATAGGTAATGTGTGGAAGCCTGTAATACTCTTGTTGGACTTGTGCTAACCCCTGATTATTTAAGCATATTAGAAGGGAGACGCTTCCTGTTATAATAATAAGGTAATAAGCTTGATTAATGTGGTATCTTAAGTTCTAGGTTCAATAATCATGTATAGACTGAGTGGACCTCGAGTGAAGCAAAAAACGCGTGCGGACCATGCAGCGTTTAGTCCAGAATGAGGATGTAATGTTGCTCCTGTGGACAGAGCTATATAGGGCGATCAACTAGACAGCTTAACAAACGCATTATTGAGCATATTCCTTCATGGTTTGGAAGAGGTCAAATAAAATCTATAAGAAGTTCTATTTTGGCTCATTTGATTGATAGCGGTCACCAAGTGGACAAAAATAGTGCCTTCAAAGTTATCTATCACATTCCATCGAGCCTTTCAAACGGAATTCGAATCCGTTTTTTACACATAGCCGAAGCTATGGGAATTCGAGAGAGCAATCCTAGTCTTTGCATACAAAAGAAGTTTGTTCTACCTTTGTCTTTGCTTTGACCTAGGTGAATTCTATTCAAAACCTTCTCACCCTTTCTTATTTTCCATCTCCTTCGTATTTTTATGTTATTTATTTAAAGTTTGATTATCTGTCCACTTCACCCTTAGTATTACGTAACTTTTAAGATTTGACCAAATTTATTTATTGAATTGTCTGCATATACATATATTACTACCTTTGTTATTCTTATCGCCACCTGCATAAACCTTATTATCAATATTTTGTTATCATTATAATCATCGTTATTAACTTCGCTCAAAATATTTACCACATTAGTATTTGATCCACAAAATCACCGTCATTGGTTAAAAATTTTTATATATAAATCTATGTAAATTAGAGTAAAGCCTGAAGAAGATCTAATTGAAAACAACAATATTGTTCGCTTATATGTCTTGTTCTATTATTAAAAATGGGAATATTTAAAGATCACATATTCACCTGTTGACAGATTCTGAAGAATTTTCTAGCGATTTGTCTCGATATCTTACCATTATATATTCCTCATTGGTGATGAGGATTCAAATAAGTAATAATGAAGATGTGACTTATTGCCATAAGCATTCAATTTTCTACCAATAGTTCTTCGCTTTGAATCTTGTTCCGCCTACTTCAGACTACATATCAGAAATCAGTTCCGGATAACTGAATCCTAACTACCTACTTTGGTAACTCAAGTATTTTGGTATCTATTTGAAACCTGGCACATTCGATCGTAAAAGTGTTAAATATGGATTGTGTATCGGTCGGTCGGTCGGCATAGAACTTTGCACATATGTGCGGCAGTTCAAGTTGCCACACTCCCTTCATGTAGCACACAAAGCAAGAGAAGGAAGTAGAAGAAATGCAAAATAGAGACAGTAGATAGGAATATGAGACAAAAGGAATAGTAATAACGAAGAACAAAACAGTTTCATTGGAAATCATAAGTCACAAGGAGTGGATGCATCTGCGCCAGCCATTGAGAACGATTTTGAGCCATGTCACCAATTGTTTCCAACCATTGGTTTTTACTGTCCTGAGGACCCCAACCAGGAAGTCTACACCTTCCTACGTGGCTTAGACTAACTGTTGTAGATTTCATTGACTGGTGCCATGTTTTGGTTTGACCGCCGCTAGCTCTTTTCGAGCCTGACCCTATATCAGCTAACATTGCCTGTTGTCGATGAAAGCGATGACTAGGCATACGTAGCACATGTCCTAACCATCTCAGTCGAAGTAATTTCACAGTTTCGTCGATTGATTTCCCCGCCTTACCTAGCACCCAATCCAATGCCATGACTCAAACAAAATCACAAGAAAGAATTGATTGTGTATACAGATTCCCATGTCTCTGAGGAACTCCATTATGCTCCTCCTTGTTAAGCTGTTTCAAAATTCTTCCGAATAGTTTATTTAAAATGTCAGTAGCTTAATACTCAAGACAGAACAATAATCCCTGTCGATCATTAGATTGAATGCACACACCCTACAACTTTAACTTTTTCTTTGTAAATTTCAGAAAGGCCACCGACTTCTGTTTGCTGGAGTCATATCGAGTTATAATAATCAATCAAATACACGCAGACAATCTTCTTGTGAATAACAAAACAACCGAAGGTATTATTTATGGGTGGCATTTTCAGTCTATTTTCTCGCTTATTTGGGAATAAGGAACGCAGAATTCTCATCTTAGGCTTAGATGGAGCTGGAAAGACAACAATTCTGTATAGATTACAGGTTGGCGAAGTAGTGACAACTATTCCAAGTGAGTACAATATATATATTACTTTGCTGACATTAATTTTTATGTTAATCTTTGTTTATTGAATGGTCATTGGTAATAAATGTACCTCAGTTAATACGGAAGTTAGTGTATTAAGTCTGTCTTTTTTTCTCAATTAGAATTAAAACGTCTTATTCTTTCACAAAGTTAAAGGGAGTTAAGCACAATTAACCGTAGAATGGTTGAACTGTGGAGGTTTGTTGGTTAAAAAACTTGGTGTTTTATTGTTAATTTGACTTTTCAACTTGATCCTTCCTTATGATCCTGTTTTGTCTTTATTAAGGTGATAAGCAGTTAAGTAGAATTACAGGCCTCTACACATTTAACGGAACCTTCAGCGTCGTAGTACCCAGAAGACGTGTAGAAAGCAATTGAGTCACGATTAAGTGGATATCACACTTCAAACGAAGAATAGGTTGTACAATGATCTAATTGTGATGTACTGGAGATAGGATTATTGTAAATAGTGCAACCTAAAGAAAAAACAGTGCGTCGGTTGTATGGCGGTAGGATGCTCTCCAACCACACACGTAGTCCGGGGATCGACCCTCTGCTGACGCACCCCTAAACCTCGCTAAAGTCTGTCTGTCTGACTGACTGGTTCCAACATAGAACTTTGCACCGATGTGCAGCAGTTCGAGTCCGAGTCGTCCCGTTGGGTTGGTGTAAGTCATTGATTATCCGGATATACAAAAAGAGAGACAAGTCTTCCTGTGATAATCACAGGGGGATTGGGTCGACCAATATGGTATCTAAAGTTCTAAGCTCAATAATAATGCATAGACTAAGCGGTGCGCGAGAGGAACAAACATGAGAGAATCAGGCAGGCTGTAGACCAGGAAGAGGGTGTATTGATCATATCTTCACCCTTCGACAGATTAAAGTTTGTAAAAAGGGAAGGTTGAGCATGAGGCTAGCAACCCCACCCTGTAAAAAAAGACCACTGCTGCCGAAACTTCAAAGCTCTAGCTTGGAGCCCTACATATATATGTCTATATAACAGGGATTTTGGCTGGTTTAGGGTAACCACACTTTAGAATGACAATGGGAAATTAGGTCAATAAATTCATCTGAATGTTTAAGGAATATTACTGTTTAAATTACGAAGATAGTCATATCTACACGGGTCATTGTATATTTCTCAAACGTATAATATGTTCAGAATGGTGGTGATTTTTACCTTTCTACTAGGGGATTCAGAAAGCGATTTCATGGGATATAAAATTATGTTCCGTAGTGGTATGCCAGCTAGGATTTCCACGTAGTCATTTGTCGTAAATACTTATTATTATCTCAGGTTTGTTCACGGATTGATATCATTTGGAGAACCACTGAAAATCAGGGAGTATTGGACAGCTGTTTCGTCTTAGTTTGGGACTCACCGATAGTGCACACCCACCACAGGGGTTTGAACCCAGGACCATCTGGTTACAAGGCAAGCTCGCGGACTATTCAGCTACAGGGACCCGACTCAGTGGCGAATGAATCCTAACTCATGTCAATTCGTGATTTTAGCGCAACCACCAGCCAATGTCATCGGCTGAATGGTCTACAAACTTGCTTTATAACCGGAAGGTCCTGGGTTCGAAACCCGATGGGTGCGTATTGTTGTCGAGTCCCAAACTAGGACGAGACGGCTGTCCAGTACTCCCTGGTTTTCAATAGTTCTCTAACTGATATCAATCCCTCACTAGACTCGAAATGCCCAGGCAATTTATTATTACTATTTTTCCATTAGGTTCCAAGCAGTACATAGGGCTTCGGCAGTGCGTCTATGCAGTCACTTTTAGCTGACTCCACTTTTGCCCATAAACTCTCACCCCCTTGTCACACGATCTCCTCTATGTCGCCCTCGAACGCCCAACTCATAGTTTTCTACTAAGGTTCCATTGGACAGTCTGGCACTCAATGGTTTCCTTAGCATGTTTCCTATCCATCTCCATTCATTTTCTTCGCCATATTTGTTGAGCAATAGGTTCTTGGTTGGTTCATCGTACTACCAGAGTTCTTTGTTGCTGGATTCTTTCTGGTCATCTGATCTTCAGTGTAAAACCAGCGATGGCAGCTGCTGACAAAGGTCTGTAGGCTTTCAGTATTATGAAAAACTTTAAGCTATGCATAATGAGAATTATTTTCCTATTTAGTTTGACGTAAATTACACAATAAACGCTTTGTTGCCTTCTACTTTATAAGGTCAATGTAATAAATTACATCTTTTGATGATAGTCTGTTTAATAGATCTAAGTTGGTGTAGTCTGGTTTCGAACCGTAGATCTATCTTTTGAAAGCTGGAAGCTCAGATTGGTGTAGGTGAGCTACTTTTCATTTGCACACCCCACATCCGCTTTGATCTCTCAATCTTGAGAGAATTATTGATACGTTGAATAACCTACAATTTGACTGGAATAATTGTTTAATACTGTTTATTTATAAAATGGTATTAAATATCATGTTTTTTTTCTTCATGAAAAATTATCTTTAAATAAACAGCATTTGTAAATTAATGCTAACATGAAAAAAGTAATAAAATTAACTTTTAGAAGACAAAAGGAAGTCCGAGTGAAGAATATTCTTTTCGGTAAATTCCTCTTCTGGATCTACAATTATGTAAATGTATATATTTGTATGCACAAAATATTGTAGAATAATCGTCATTAACAATGTTGATTTAAAAAAAAATGATATCGGTTCTAAATAAAGTAAGAACAACAGTTTATACAGAATAAGATGGTACCATCGTTGTTTTTTTCGTTAGCTTCTCATCATCTGCTTACAGCTTAGCGATATTATTATTACTTTAAGTTTATGTACACAAATAATATTAACATACTTGCCCAGAGAGTTCAAGTTTGAACAAAAAATCAATATATACATATAATTTGCAATTAATAGTGTTCTCTGAGCTGGTTGGTTTAGTTGCGGAGCTTTCGTCGTCCTTCTGGACAACATCTTCAGCGCAATTTTTAGCATAAAGTGAAATGATTTAAATTTTTCATGAGTGATAGAATTGCGTCTCACGGTAACCATCTTTACATATGTATTGATCATTTTCTACTGATTTGGATTTTAAACTTTCTGGTCACATGGTAACAGACATTACATCGGCCAAAGTGGGCGTCCCCTTCGAATCAGAATCCAGGAACACAAATCAGCTGTGAAAAGACGCGATATATATTTTTTAGTATGAATGCATATAGACAATTATGGACATCAATTTGATTGGGACAATGTCGAAATCTTAGACAGAGGAAACACCAAAAGTGCCAGGGAATTCCTAGAAGCCTGGTACTCAAACGAAAATGCAATTAACAAACACGTTAATATAGACGAAATATACCAACTAATAAAAAGTAAACCATGTGACCAGAAAGTTTAAAATCCAAGTCAGTAGAAAATGACCATTGTGTGCATACAGCAGAAAAGATTTGTAGCTCAGGTGGATGATTTGCAATTAGGTGTGTTCTCTAAGCTGGTTGGTTTAGTTGCGGAGCTTTCGTCGTCCTTCTGGACAACATCTTCAGTGGTGTCCGTCAAGGATGTCCACTTTCCCCTTTTCTGTTTAACTTCATCATAGATATGCTAATGGAAGTATCCTTAACTGAACTTAACGACTTAGGAATCGACTTGTTACCAGGGAATAGTCTAATAGACTTAGAATACGCAGACGACATAGTCCTGTTAGGGGAGGACGCTGACAAAATGCAGAGTCTTCTGAACACCTTGAGCAGCAATCTTCGTATGTTTGGCATGCGGTTCGCCCCTGTGAAATGTAAGATGCTGCTACAGGACTGGACTACGTCAACTCCTAGCTTAGTGATAGGCAGTGAAGTGATAGAACATGTTGACCACTTCACCTATTTGGGAAGTTGTATCAGCACCAACGGATTGATTGGTGACGAAATCACAGCACGGATCCAGAAAGCTCGGGCTGCTTTCGCTAACTTACACCGTCTCTGGCGTAGGCGTGACATCCGGCTGTCAACCAAGGGACGTGTATACTGCTCAGCAGTTCGCTCCGTCCTTCTCTATGGCGGTGAGACGTGGCCATTGAGAGCGGAAGACATTAAGAGATTGTCTGTTTTTGACCACAGATGTTTACGATCTCTTTCTCACGTTAGGTGGTATAATAAGGTAAGTAATGTTGACGTTAGGTGTAGAGTGTTGGGCAAAGAGGGAAAATTACTCGAAGAGGCTATGAAGTTACATAGATTGAGATGGTTAGGCCACGTGCTGCGCATGCCTAACCATCGTCTCCCCCGACGGACGGGTATTACTAGCTGATATAGGTGCAGGTTGGAAAAGAGTAAGTGGTGGCCAAACAAAAACATGGCCTCATCAATCCATGAAATCCCTGACAGTTAAATTGGGTCAGGTAGGGAGATGCAGACTTCCGGGTTGGGGCCCTCGGGACTCTAAGAATCAATGGCTGGAGACAATAGGTGACATGGCTCAAAATCGTTGTCAATGGCTTACGCAGATGTATTCAGTCTCTTTTACCTTCATATTGGTTTCTACCATTACTCATTCTGTTTCACTCTTATACTTGTCAAAACTCTATTGATTCTCTTCACTCATCTTCTTCTTGTCTACCTCTGTGTGCTCTTTGGAACGTGGCAAGTGGAACTGCTGCACTTCGGTGCCAACTTCTATGTTGAAACCAGCAGCAGCAGCAATAATAATAATAATGATCACTATTCCATACAGTGACAATCATACAGGATGGGATTTTTAGCGTTACGTAATTAAATGAAAGAGAGAAGGTGAAGACATCCAGTTACCAGGGCAAGGAAAGACTGATAACTGCTTTTTTCTGAATATATAAATCCAGTTTCAGGAGTTTGATAGAGATTGCTCCGGCAAACTTGAGGAGAATTGGGTTTTTTGCCTATTGATAGTTTTGAAGTTATAAGATCATAATCTACATTAGTAACTATTCCCATTAGCTTTTGCTTTAATTGCTCAATTTCACGTCTGATATGTTGCAACTTTTTGACGATTCGGTGTATCTCTTCTTTCAGGCATAATTTTTGTAGGCTTTCTATTCTACTTCTAACTCTGTCCGTTGGAACTGGAGCTCGTAGACGTAGATATTTAGGAATAATTTCATTTCTTAAGCATCGGATGTTTAAAAGTTTTACACATATATTGATAGTTTTGAAGGATTTTGTGATTTTCACCTCATGACCCGTATCAAGGAGATGCCTGGCAATGGCACTGTTGAAAGCCTTTGTTCACTGGAGACGTAGGTTTTTGGTGCTTGTCCGAAAAATCGGAGGTGTGTCCTTCTTTTCCTTCTGCCAATGTAACTGTTGTCGCAGATACATGTAAATCCGTATACACAGTTAGAGTTAGAATGAGAATGGTATCTGCTAACTTTTGATTGCACCAAAGAAGAACATGTTTTCCGATAAACGGGAACCAACTTATCTGTAGGATCGATTCTGGCTAGTGAGGTATTCAGTCTTCTGTTGACTATTCTCGCAATGTTGTCACTTTGAGGATCTAGTTGAATGAAGATAAACTTTTCTCCCACTGTGATTTGTTTGGCATTTGAGCCTTCACATCTTACATACCTGTTAATGAATTTCTGGGCGTAACTGTTGTTTTTCAACATCTTTTCGAGAATCATAAATTCTTCCTCTAATTTGACTGTAGAGCATATTCTCCTGACTCTATAGAACAGAGTTTTTACTAGTGCTCGTTTATAGCTACTTGGACAAAAAAATAATAAAAATGTAACTATCCCACATTCCATGTCGGCTTTCAGTAAGTTAACCTCTGGAGACCACCATCTTCCAGACGTTGCATGACAATGTCAAGCAAGTGGAACTTTCCATCATTTTCACTTTCCATAGTAAATTCAATATTTGTATGTGTGTCTTTGAATAATTCTAGTAATTGGGAAGCATGACTTTCATTGTTGCACACTGCAAATGCGTCACCTACATATCGACAATAAGAAGTTATTTCGTCAATTGCAGTCGTCAACTTTGTTCTATCAAGGTTGGATGCGAAGATGTCTGCTGAAACAGGGCTAACTGGACTGCCCATAAATAGCTACACCATCTATTTAACAGTAAATAGTACTGTCAGAAGACTGGAATTGTACATCCATGGTACGCATTAGCAGTAGGCGTTTGAATTCTGTGCAATGGAAGTGTGTGTGGGAGAAGATCAGAATGCTGACAGATGATCTCGATATTTTCATTGATTGGGATCGATTTGTTAAGATTCATGGAATTACAGTTCATAAAGATGCCTAAGTTATAATAAGCATAAAAAATGTAATACTGGATAAAAAGTGAGATAAAATCAAGGAAATTCATACAGTAAATTAAGAATAGTTAAAAACCTTGATGGCCAAGTTAAGGAAAGCGTCTAAACCAATTTTTTTTGGATACATAAGTTAGGCTTCTTAATTTTAATTCCGACGACCTCAATAATATGTAACAGACGAACTCTTGAGGTAAAATTAAAATTAGTCAGTATACGGTAGGTGACTGTGAAAGTCTTGTTCACATCAAGACCTTTTTCGGAACTACTGGTGTAACGACAGAAGACAAGAGCCAGGCAACAAATTGTTTATTGAGAAAATCAAGAGATATTTATAGATTTTTATGTACATTGTTATTAGTAGAGAAGCAACGTCTTCTGATTGGTTGTTTTCTTGCTAAGTGTTATTCTTTACTGCTTGTGACCGTTTCTTAGAAAGTTAAGCCACATACCTGCGAATCGTATTTGCGCACGGTAAGTCTGCTGTGATTGGTTGGTTAGTTCCTCAAGGTTAAGCTTTGTTATCGTTTTTCTCATGACCCTGATTCCGGACGTAACACTGACGTAAATTGTTGTTTACAATTTTGGCTTGTTCGCAGCCAGCTCTCACCACACTGGTACTTCTTCGGCTTGCCTTATCTTTGGATTCATATATTCTCGTCGATGATTTTCTCTGGGTAAGCGTTTTCACTCAGTAACTGTCTGATCATATTGAATGGTTTAGTGAAGAGCTCAATATATCAGCAAACAATTACTGAGTGAAAACGCTTACCCAGAGAAATTCATTGTCAAGAATATGAATCTAAAGCCAAAGCAAATAAAAGTACCCACAATTCCCCAAAACGCCATGTTCTTACACCTTCAGTTACTCTGTGATAACACCAGTGAAATAATAACACAACGCCTAAGGAATGCGATAAAAAGAGCATTCAGTGCTGCTGCATTATACTGTATCTTCAAAAGCAGTCTCATATTTTACGTTCGGGAGTAGTTGAAGATAAACTACCTAATTTCGCCTCTTCTATGTGTATCTATCAATTTGATTGCTCCTGTGGAGTGAGCCAGTTACATAGGCAGTACAATTAGGTGTGTTTATCGTCAGATTTCCGAACACCATCCTGATTGATTAAGTAAGGGACAAACTAAGTCTATTCATAGCTCTGCTCTATGCTGTCTCATCTCGTCGATACAGAACACAAAATTAATGTCAACAAGGCTTTCTAAGTCACCTACCGTATACCAACTAATCTTAATTTTGCCTCAACAGTTCGTCTGTTACATATTTCCGAGGCTGTCGGGATTTACATTAATAAGCCTAACCTATTTTTCCAAAAGAAATTGGTTCAGACACTTTCCTTAATTTAGCCATCAAGGTTTTTAGCGATCCTTAATCTTATTTGATGTTCTCTCCACCAATGCATTTTTCAGCACCTATTTTTCAAGTATTGGTTTTGTGGGGGATTTTGTTTGATTGGTTGGAGGATTTCGTCATGATCTGACATCAATTAGAGAACCATTGGAAAACCTGGGAGTATTGGACAGCTAGCTGTTTCGTCCTAGTTTGGGACTCTCCAGGAGTACGCACCCACCGGGGTTCCAACCCAGGACCTTCTGGTTACAAGGTGAGATAGTAGACCATTAAGCCACTGGGACCCGATCGAATGACCCATGAATTCTAACTTCTGCTGATTCATTACATAGCGCTACCACTTCGCAGTGTCTTCTTCAATGAGTTACTGCATCTGTCTTGAACTGTAATTTCACTGTTCTTAACGAACTGATATTACTTAAATAAAAACATCAATATTGTTAATGACGACTATTGTAGAATATTTTGTGCATATAAATATACATAAATGTAGAGCTGGAAGGGGAATTTATGTGAAGAATATTCTTTGTTCTATCTTTCTTCTATATCTTCAAATTGTCTGCTGAATGAGAATTTTCGCTGTATATTGTAAAATAAACTTTTATCTCTCCTTTTTTTTTTAAAAAAAAACCCCCTTAGCCATTGGATTTAACGTGGAAACTGTAGTTCACAAGAATCTGAAATTTCAAGTATGGGATTTAGGCGGTCAGACGAGTATTCGACCGTATTGGCGATGTTATTATTCAAATACAGATGCTATTATCTATGTGGTTGATAGTATGGATCGTGATAGAGTGGGTATTTCAAAGCAAGAATTATTCTCAATGCTTGAAGTAAGTCGTTTTCATTCTTTAATACTATTATGCATGTACGTAACTATTGTTATTGTTTATGGAATTTTTATTCATCGTTTTGTGACTGTTCTACATCTACTGGGGTTTGATGTAAGATGATGCTACAGGACTGAGCTACATTGACTCCTAGCTTAGAAATAGGAAGTGAAGCGGTAGAGCACGTTGACCGCTTCACTTACTTGGGAAGTACCACCAGCCCCAACGGGTTGATCTCTGACGAAATCTCAGCACGAATACAGAGGGCTAGTTTCGCATATGCCAGTTTACGTAGACGTGATATCCGACTACTTCGACCAAAGGGCGTGTGTACTGCTCAACAGTCCGCCCCGTCCTCCTTTATGGCTGTGAGACCTGGCCATTGAGAGTGGAAGACATGAAAAGATTAGCTGTCTTCGATCATAGGTGTCTGCGTTCTATCTCCCGTGTGAAGTGGTATAATAAGGTGAGTAATACTGAGGTTAGGCGTCGAGTGCTAGGTAAGGAGGGGAAATCAATCGACGACGCTGTGAAATTACATCGACTGAGATGGTTAGGACATGTGTTACGTATGCCTAGTCATCGCCTTCCTCGACGGGCAATGTTAGCTGATATAGGGTCAGGCTGGAAAAGAGCTAGTGGTGGTCAAACGAAAACATGGCACCAGTCAATGAAATCCACAACAGTTAGTCTAAGCCACGTAGGAAGGTGTAGACTTCCTGGTTGGGGTCCTCGGGACGGTAAAAACCAATGGTTGGATGACATGGCTCAAAATCGTTGTCAATGGCGCAGATGCATCCACTCCTTGTGACTTATGATTTCCAATGAAACTGTTTTGTTCTTCGTTATTACTATTCCTTTGTCTCACACCTCTGTTTACTGTCTATATTATGCATTTCTTCTACTTTCTTCTCTTGCTTTGTGTGCTACAAGGAGGGAGTGTGGCGACTTGAACTGCCGCACATATGTGCAAAGTTCTATGTCGAAAACAGACAGACAGACTGGGGTTTGAGTAGGCCCTCATCCCCAAGTGGTGTGAGGCTAGCCTTCAAGCAATAGGTGTAGCTGATTATTTTATTTAAAACACAAAACCTGGTACAATATGGCACCAAGAAGATGCACCACAAATAGATAAGATAGACACACGAAAAGTCACAGGCGTTCAACGTACAAATTTTATTAATATTGGCTTTGACTAATCCCAGTGAATGTGGTTCCCTGACTTTATCACTTGACTAAAAGCCAATGGGTCACGATTTCGAATCTTGCTCCGCTATTTCAGCTTGGGCACTAGGTGGTGGTGTCATCCACCCTCACACAATAAGTGTCACATGTTTATAGTAAGATTGGATCAACATAGTCTGGATAATTTCGCTCACGCCTATGGCCTTGGTCAGGAAATTAATCCTTATTAGCTATCCGCACTTTCGCAACGCCATTGGTCATGTGTATATGTACTTCCCATCTCATGTCGTTGTGTATTGTGGCTTAAGTAGAGCAGCGGGCTGGAGGAAACAGGTAGCTATTGCATCATATTGTTGGCATAATCAAGCCGTATCCGTGATCAGTGCATTTTGAATCCAATAGCGGCGTCCCTATCCTGTAATATTTCAATCTCAATGTTATTGGGAAATAATCGAGTTGCTTGTTCATAATAGTATCATAACCCGGTACCGGCAGGTTCTGAGTTCTAACCATCCCTATAATAAACACGGCATCCATCGTCATCAGACTCGTTCTCTATAATTATTTTTTTTTATTCCTTCACGTTCCCAGGGGAACATAGGGCTGCAAGCTAGAGGCTTGAAGTTTCTGTAGCAGTGTTTATTTTTAGAGGATGGGGTTGCTAGCCTCATGCCCAACCTTTCCTCTTTACCAGCTTTATTTCTGGCTCAGCGAGGTTAAGGAGTGCGTTGGCAGGGGATCGAACCCCGTACCATGTGCATGGTCGGCGAGTGTCCTAACCGCTATGCCACCGACGCTCTCTATAATAATAATAATGGGTTTACAACAATTTTATTATTGTATGTGTTAATTGACTAAGCGGAAGATTAAAAACTTTGAGTTTTGCTTTAATTAATCATGTTGAAGATGATATTGTAAAGAATGCAGACTGTAACGACCAAAACAACTCGTTGTGGTCTGATCGCAATAAACCTATGTTTGCGTCCTACTGTATGTATAGCTGTCCGAAACTTCACCAAAGAGACGCTCTTGACACAACTCTCTAAAGACAACAAAAAGACGACCATTCGCCGGTAATTTTATCTGGTTCTATTCAGCAACAATAATACTAATATACAAAACTCAAAATTGCCTCAACAACACCGTTAAGCAGTTATACAAACAAGGTAACCTTCTATGTAGAAAACGAGGACTGTAAAACAAAATTAGTTAAACGAAAATAAATTGTAAGCAGTACATGAGAATCAAATAGAATATTCTTAACAAGGTGGGATCAAAAACTCTGTCCGCAAGAATCATACACCAAATTATCCCCAAAGGCAATCCAAAGTCAGAAATGACGTTGATTCGCTCGAACCTAAATCACATTATAAAATAACACATTATGAATGTTGATATCAGGTGGTTAGAGGCAATCGGCAGATAGCCTTGGACACCTAGTTGGCACTCCTCAGCAAGATGTACCTGCAACCTTGAAGGTACTCATATTCTTTCTGAGATTCGGACCCGCGTCACCCAGTAGGGCTGCAGTCAGAGATGTTATTACTGAGCTGTTTGGGCTCACGATTGACCTTCTGTAGGACTTCATTAGATAGTTCTGATTGGATGCTATTTAGTAACTGGTGCAATGTCTCTAGTCCTTTGTTTTGTGCAGACTGAATTCTATCGGTCACTGAGCCTGACTGACGCGGGTTCGAATCTCCGAAGGGACATGAGTTCCTTCAAGGTTGCAGATACGCCTTGCTGGCTGGTGAGTGCCAACTAGCACGAAACTTAGGTCAAGCAAGGCTTCCTGTCGATTGCCTCCAACCGTCTAATATCAAGAATTCACAGTGCACCGTGATGGTGAGCCACCTAGTGGCATAGTGACCACGTTGTAAACTTGACTGATAGAGTTCAGTCTGCACCAAACAAAGGACTAGAGACATAATACATTAGTTACTAACTAGTGTCCAGTCAGAAGTACATTATGAATGTATCAGACAACCATAAAGAGAAGTATTACAATTAGAGATTAAACAGGGACAAAGACGAATGAGTCAGAATGAAGACAACAGATGATATGCAAATGTTCAGAACAACAATGAGAACAAAAAAGGATATCTAAATTACAAAGTTGCCTGATACATCCATATAAGTATCAATATTGTGATTAGATTGTTCAAGGAGGATTTTCCAAACAATTATTCCATTACAGAATACTATACACTTAGTCATCAGTCATGTTGTCATTGTGTTTACTCATTACTTCGATTTTTTGTGAAATACTACTACTAATAGTAATAAGGAAAGTTTTTCAATGTTCACATACTTGACTGACTCTATGATTACATTCCAATGATTAAGGTTATTTGGGTGTGTGTGTGTGTGTGTGTGTGTCTGTTGATACAAAGTTCTATGTACACATGCTTGATCACCGGTCAATAATCTTAACATTCACACAGTATTTGAATTGAATAAATAATACGTACAATTCTAGCATATAAAAGTTAATAATTATCATTGCTTGAACCAAAGCAAAAATATATTAAGCTCATTCTTTGTACTATCTTACCGTTTCTTCCTCTTAGCTACCGCCTATCTACAATCTAAACTATGTACGAAAGCATAAAATCATATAGAACATTTGATAAATATACTTTCTACTCAATTATTATTATTATTGTTCCCTTGGGTTCCTAGTGGAACATAGGGCTTCAACTGCACGTCTCCACTCGCTTCTGTCTTCTGCTGTACTTTTCACCTGCGTCCAAGTTAATCCATACTGTTTCAATTCCTCTTCACACTTCACACTTCTACTCAATTGGTGAAGAGTAAATCGATTGGAACTATGAGTGGTGGTAACATAGGTCAGGAGTTAAAAGAATTTTTAAATAATAATTATAATATTAGTATGGGAGAAATCTGAAGGAAGCAACCTCCTTTACCTACCTACCTACCTGGGAAGCATGGTTTCAACTACACGCGGACGAAACTGATGAAGATGTCGAAGCGAGGATCTCGTGAAAGCAAGGCAAGCAAGCTTTCATTACTCTCAAGTCTGTGTGTGGAGATCAACAGCACACTCAGCATGGAAAATAAGATGCGGATTTTCAACTCCAATGTGAAGTCAGTGCTACTTACTATACGGATTAGAGACTTGCACTGCGCGTCACGAAGGGCACTTCGAACAAACTACAGACTTTCATCAACGGCTGTCTTTGCTCAGTACTCAATATCAGAAGTCCAGAAAAGATCAGTAATGGGGATCTCTGGGAGCGAACCAACCAGGAACCGATTGTGCAACAAATATGCTGGAAGAAATGGAGGTGGATTGGCCATGCTCTGAGAAAACCATCAAGTGACATCACGCTGCAGGCCATCACTCGATTGGAACCCGAATGGGAAGCGGCGAGGTCATGTGAAGAGGAGATGAAAGCATGTGGGCATAGGTGGAGTCAGGTGAGAAAACGTTGTTTGAGAACCCCGAAGGCAATGGATACGTGCGGTTGAAGCCCTACGCTCCTCTAGGAATTAAAGGAAACAATAATAATAGCTTTAATCTGAATTCTCAGCTGAATTTACCGCATCATATTCTTCGATTCCTACAGGCTCTTCAAATAAAATATTAATTAACAGCAGATCACGTGATACAATACTATCTGACCTGTAATGCAAACCACCAATCAGCTATATTATGTTTTTTCTTTATCTACTTCGAGAAATTCACGATATGTTGGCTGAAAGCCAATTGTAAAAAGTTCAGGAGTACTATTTTGAGATCCAAGGACATAAATGAAGAACAATTATTGCATGTATTGGGAAATGTCTCGCCCAGCCACCCGCCGCACGATTATGCTTTTTCTCAAGTTGATTAGAAATTGGCGAATCATCAGGTTGTAAACAGTTTAAATACTCGAGGAAGTAAATAATTACCATGAGAGGTCATATTTTAATCGATTAAAACAAAGCGAATAGCAGTAATTATGTGCAATATAATGATGGGGATTTTCGGTAGCCCAAGCTAGACCGTCGTCTGCCGACTGTTTTATAGGATAACGAGATGAACATTTTTGGAAATAAAGTTAAAAAGCTTTGGGGTGGAAACAAAGTCCAACTAGAAAGAGCATTATCAATACGATAGGCTTACATAACTACAGAAAATATGTTTTTGTTCAATAACAGGGAAAGGAGTAAGATGAGTGATTTTCAGACGAAAGAAACAGATTTTCTCAACTCAACAGTGCATATGGGAAAAGGCATGAGATATATTCAAAATGGTCTAAACTTTGTTTTGTAAGTTTAATCATCAAGTGTTAGCGCAAGGTTCACCACTGTGTTTCTTTTTGCCTACATAGATTTGGTTTTCACTGTTTGATGGCGGTTGTCTCAGCAAAACGTCATAGACTAGATTTAATTTTGTCTGTTGATTATTTTGAACACCTTTGGGATTGTCCACAATATAACCAGTGTCCAATAGATGGTGTACAATCGCACCCTTTTTTTTATACTTGCAAGTCCTTTAGTCTATGGTTTTTATTCGCTTAATCAAGTCAATAAGTTTGCTTTGCTGTACCACTAGAGGAAGTCGTGACTAGTGGGGGTGATGGGGGTACAGCAGGTCACTTGTGAGGATAAATACTCACCGACAACAATGGGTGGTAGTAGTCGCTCTATGTCGTGAATTGGCAGAAGTTGGAATTCATGGACTAATCATTAGATCAGGTCCCAGTGACTGAATAGTCGTCTAAGGAATGATCGCCTTGTAACCGGAAGGTAGGCCCTGGTTTCGAATCCCTGTGGTGGATGCGTACTACTGAAGAGTCCGAAATTAGGACGGGACAGCTGTCCAGTTCTCCGTGATGGTTTTCCAATGGTTCTCTAACCGATGTCAGTTCATGATGAAATCCTCTGAAAACAAAATGCTTTGAGTATGTGGTGAGAGCTGTCTGCTAGCCAAATTCGTAGACAGCAATTTACGTCAATGTTTACGTCCCAAATCTTGGTCACGATAAAGAACAAGAACAAAGACTAACTCAACAACTAGTCACAGTAGACTTTTCGTGGGCGGATGCGATTCGCAGATGTATGGTCTGACCTTCAAAGAAATGGCAACAAAGAGATAACAGAATAACTTTCAGCGAGAAAACGACCAATCAGAAGACGCTGTTTCCCTGCTAATTTTTTAAATTTATTCTTTCACGTTCCCAGTGGAACATAGGGCTTCAAGCTAGACGCCAGCTTGAAGTTTCGGTGCAGTGTTAATTTTTACAGGATGAGGTTGCTAACCTCATACCCAACCTTTCCTCCTTACCAGCATTATTTCTGGTTTAGAGAGGTAAAGGAGTGCGTCGGTGGCCGGGGATCGAAACCCGGACCATGTACATGGTTGGCGAGCGTCCTAACCGCTGTGCCACCGACGCACTTTACTTACTTTGCTTCGGCTATCTCCTACGGAAGGATGAGCCGGCTTCATGAACTTCTCAAATCATCGCTACCCAGGCGCAGCGATCTGATGAAGAGAGTTTACGAAGTTTCATGGGAATTTGGTACGAGTGATGTCCCCAGAACCACTCGGCCTTTTGTTTGAGAGTGCAGCTCTAGCCTTTACACAACCAAGTGTGACCTACAAGGCAGTAGGAGTGGAGTAGGGAGTCCACTATCCATTGGCAGCCGGTGACCGGAGTTCGGTTCATACGCCTTTTTGAATGGGGCCAGACATCCAGGACATCCAACAAGCCCTTTGTCCATACGTCTGCCGGTGAGCTCCAGTGAGCTTCATACGCCAGTCGTTGGAGGTTTGGAATCAGGGTTTAGCCATCTCCTCTAGACTGTCATCCAATGGACAGTCAACCCGGTGAAGAGCGCCGGGAATCCGCTTTCGCCCTCTCACTTTGGTGAAAAGCACCTCCGCCACGTGAAGGCAGTGAGTAGGACTTCCTCAGGAGAGGCTATGTAAGACGCCCGGTCATATGGGAGCATTTCAAGAGGTGTGCGGAGGGGTGGCCAACCCGCAGCCACCGACGCACGTTTCTCTGCTAATAGTAACAAATAATAATGTACATAAAAATCTATAAATATCTGTTGATTTTCTCAATAAAGTATCTGTTGCCTGGCTCTTGTCTTCTGTCGTTACAAGTATAGTGTAAGCCCCTTGGATTTCTTTTTTACTTAATAATGTAAACGATATATATTTTTTGTAATGTACTAAGTGTTCAGTTATTTATGGAAAGATAGAAAGAGCTATGTGATCATTAATTCCTTTTCTCTCTGTCTGTCATTGATTACAGGAAGAAGAACTTCGTGGAGCTGTACTTGTAATATTGGCTAATAAACAAGATATCCCAGGATGTATGACTATCAGTGAAGTAGCTCAATCGCTTGGTTTAGCTGCTATTAAAAATCGACGATATCAATTGTTTAAAACATCTGCACTAAAAGGTGAAGGTTTAGAGGAAGCTATGGATTGGTAAGTGGTTTAGTTTCTGATAAAACTAGTGATGGATTTGTACATTAACATTATGTCAGTAGTTTAAATGATTATCCATCGGCTTAAACAGTAGACTTCTACCCAAGTAAGAAGTGGTTTCCATGTATGAGCTCGCGCTCTAAATATTCTTGCAAACCTTCATAGACTGACTACGCGATTGATTTACAACTGTGAGTATGTGAAAAAAGACTGTTATCACAGTTGTGTCTTAATTTATGTTCATGAAAAATTCCCATTCGAACATTAATAGACAGAAGACAAGTAGTTCAGCGAAGAGTCTCTTTTCAGCGAATTTATTTTCATAGCTGTACAATCGCAATTATATATATGGTTGTTTTGTATGTGTGTGTGTGTACATTAAATTTGTCAAACGAAAATACAATTAGTAAGTTCAGATGAATTGAGTGTTGATATAAGAGGGTAGTAACAAAAGTGATGAGTTGTCACAAACGATTGTTAAAGAAGAGTTACGTAATAAAATGAAATTACAACTACAAAGGAGACCTTCTCAGTGACGTTCTTAGAAGGAGAATCCCCACCTCTTTAAGAAGAACTTTCTTTGCGGCAACATTGAGAGTAGTGTTCTCTAGTCACCCGCTGATCTGCACCTGACCACTTCTATGTGTATATATCAGTTCACCTGTTGCTGTGAAGCCAGGTACATCGGTCGTTCAACGCGCTTCTTGTCAAAAAGGGTCAAAGAACACTATCCAGCGTGGCTACAGAAAGGAAGTAATGGCTGCATAAGGAGTGCAATAATCGAACACCTCGTCAACACTGGTCATTCCATCTCAACAAACGCCTCCTTCAAAGTAATCTACAAAGTGAAGAACAACCTTCCAAAGACAGTACGATTCCGTCTTCTTTGCATCGCAGAAGCCCTAGCCATTAAGCTAGAGGAACCAGAACTGTGCATACAAAAGAAAATTATTCAACCACTTCTACTCCCATGGTAACAACTCTGTTGATTTGACTTAACTTTTGTTTGTATGCTTATTTTTCTACTTAAAACCCTTGTGTAATTCCGTATATTTTGTTTCCACGTACACCCTGAGTACAACTCTTTCATCAAACTATTCATGTTATTACGTAACTCTTCTTTAACAATCGTTTGTGACAACTCATCACTTTTGTTACTACCCTCTTATATCAACACTCAATTCATCTGAACTTACTAATTGTATTTTCGTTTGACAAATTTAATGTACACATACATACAAAGCAACCATATATATTTGCGATTGTACAGCTATGAAAATGAATTCGCCGAAAAGAGACTCTTCGCTGAACTACTTGTCTTCTGTCTATTAATTTATGTTATTCTACTATTATTGATTGGTAATATACTCAGGATTTAACAGTATCTTTGATAATTTGAGCAATCACAACTCTGCTAATACAATATGTCGAATTAACAGATGATCGAAGAGAATAGAAGCGATTTTGCATTCACATGACCATATTTTTTTTACAAGAGTCAAGATAACGCGGTATACATTCTAGTGTTTAAACAGGATGAGTCATAGATGCTAGGGGTGTGTGTTGACACCTGATTCGCAACTATTGAAGTAAATAACCTCGGCGATGGCGGGAATAAACAAGATCGGTGTCAAACGAGCGAAACGGTCGTCCAGTGTTTATATCACCCCTCGATCTGGCTGGCTAGCAAGCACACTACTTAAATCAATCAATTAGTAGTAGTATGTAGTTTTATGAAAGTTCTAGTTTTATCGCACAATACTGAAGATCTGATAGCGAGAAAGGAGATCCTGGCAGTGAATCAGTCAAGAATCTATTACCCAACAAATACACAGAAGGAAGTGGAGATGTGTGACAAACTTCATGCCATTGGACACTGTAAATAAGTACATTAGTTCAAAACAGCACAATAATAAGAGAAGATGAACAAAAATTTGCAGAGTATGCAAATAGATCGAATCACTAAATAAATGACTGTGAATATCACAAATTTGGTATATAATAATGAGTGAATACAGTTCGTCGGTGGCACAGCGGTAGAATGCTCGCCGACCACGCATTTGGTCCGGGTTTCGATCCCCGGCCACCGACGCACTCCTTTACCTCTCCAAACCAGTAATAAGACTGGTAAGGAAGGAAGGTTGGGCATGAGGCTAGCAACCCCATCCCGTAAAAATAAACACTACTGCTACCGAAACTTCAAGCTGGCTCTAGCTTGAAGCCCTATGTTCCACTGGAAATGTAAAGGAATAAAAAAAATGAGTGAATACACTTGCACCTTTTCAATTGATTTTCGATCAGTATCATATATATATCGATTATCCTGACTGCTGAGTAAGATGCTATGTGCACAAACCAAAAGTCACTGACTCCATTAACTGATTGACTATCGATGGTTTATTTCTGCTTAGACTTACTCTAGCTAGCTGACCATTGCTGTTCAAGGGAGTCGGTTAACTTGGCATCTGTAAAACGTGTCACAACCATCTTTGCCAGTCAAATAAGCTACTACAAACTTATTGTCTGAGCTGTATTCTGTGTCCCATACACTTAATCTCAGAACCCCTCACCCTTTGTTTTTGATTTCATCATGAGTTGACATTAATTAGAGAACCATTGGAAAGCCTGGGAGTACTGGGCAGCTAGCTGTTCAGCCCTAGTTTGGGACTCTTTGGCAGTAGGCACCCACCCTGGGGTTCGAATCCAGGAACTTCTGGTTACAAGGCAAGCTAGCTCGCAGACCGTTAAGCCACTGGGATCCGGTTCAATGGCCCATAAATTCTAACTTCTGACAATTCACGATATAGCGCGACCACTTCTCAATGTCGTCGGCGAGTAACTGTCCTCACACTCGACCTGCTTTACTCTAGTCGTCACGGCTTCTCACTAGAACCTCAGGTAACTGCTTGAATAGGGCCAGTCGCTAGTAGAAAAGAACAGGTCGAAATTCCTCTAGTTCATCTGTCGTTGAGTGGATGTTTCATATTTCCTGGCACGAGAATACCAATTATGTGGGACACTGCTAGAGTATATCACCGCTTATAGTTAGAGTAATACACTGCCTAACAAAGATTTCCAAGAGATATTACATAACATGACTAGTCAACCCACACACCATGTCCATTAATAATTGTAGTAACCAATAGAAAAAAAACTAGTTATTTCATTAGTGAGTTTTAGTCAAAGTCATGTTAATCCCCCCTATACATAATAATCACTCGCTTTAATTATAATAGAATATTGCTCTATTTAATATGATTGTATTATTTTCTTCGTCTCTCTATATATATATCTAGGCTGTCGAATACTTTATGTGGACAAAAGTAAAAATTCCCCACCAAAGATATTCATTTATTATCACCGCAAAACCAGCTGCGCTTTCTCAAGCTATCTATTATCACTGATTCAATCTTCCACACAGCAGTAGTATGTATGCCTGCCAACATTCATTTTGTAAATGTTCTTCTTTTCCTGTCGTCTACGCCACCACAGGCTAAGTTTGTTTTTTATCTTGAACTGTCTGTTCTTGTATCCAGCACAATTGTACAATAAATTAACTAATCTGTCTGTGATATGCTTATTGTGAGTTCATATTTTTAATCTTACAAATAATATTGATTACTTACACCATACCTTGCTATACACTTCCTTTGTCTTGACGACTTCCAGTGTACTCCTGTTCTTATATATACACTTACTGTTGTACAACAATATGTTGTTTTTTTTCTGTAGGATTTGGTGAAGCATATACAACTTAAGGCGCGTACATTCAGATTGAAATAGTACTATTAATTATAACAATCTCTCTCTCTCTTTCTGATTGTCTGTTATCTTAAATTCAAATCGCATCACTCTCACAATCAATCGGTCAATAAATTCCTTCCTTTGGATTGTAGATATTTTTGTGTATGCTTGACTCTCTTGTGAATTTCAACTAATTGGTATTTCTGATAAAAAATAATTCAAACGTATTCTATGCTCATTTTTTAAAAATGTCTCTTTGGTTCATAATGCATGTGAAATATAAAAAAAACTGCCAATTACATCCTTCCTTGTGTGTACAATGTTGTTGGGGAAGATTCCCATCTCTGGTGTCTTCTGCTTAGGATATATGTATATTGGAGACTTCATTTACCAAGAAAATGACCAGTGTAAAAAGGTATTAACTGATATCAACTTCAACTAGCTTCCTTCCACTCCCCAAGCCAAGTCAACTGTATTCCGTAGAATATGTAGAGTTTAACGAGTAACTTACTGAAAATCTACTAAGTTGGATGAGTCAACTATGCTGGGTGTTCGAATGAAGAGTAAAGGAATTTTAGAAAACTTAAGAAGTTTGGTTTGTAAAGTAAAAAGGTATTGAGAGTTACATGTCATAAATATAATATCATTCTGAATTATTCCAAAGCCTCAGGATGGTCGGGTGCCTTGCGCTGCGGGTTGGCCACCCCTCCGCACACCTCTTAAAATGCTCCCATATGACCGGGCGTCTTACATAGCCTCTCCTGAGGAAGTCCTACTCACTGCCTTCACGTGGCGGAGGTGTTTTTCACCAAAGTGAGAGGGCGAAAGCGGATACCCGGCGCTCTTAACCGGGTTGACTGTCCATTGGATGACAGTCTAGGGGAGATGGCTAAACCCTGATTCCAAACCTCCAACGACTGGCGTATGAAGCTCACTGGCAGACGTAGGGACAAAGGGCTTGTTGGATGTCCTGGATGTCTGGCCCCATTGAAAAAGGCGTATGAACCGAACTCCGGTCACCGGCTGCCAATGGATAGTGGACTCCCTACTCCACTCCTACTGCCTTGTAGGTCACACTTGGTTGTGTAAAGGCTAGAGCTGCACTCTCAAACAAAAGGCCGAGCGATTCTGGGGACATCACTCGTACCAAATTCCCATGAACTCTCATGTACGCAGACTCGAGATATTAGACCATTGGTGCCTCAGGTACATTCTGCATGTTCGTTGGCAGGACAAACTCTCCAACGAAGAAGTGTGTCGTCGTTGCTACAACATCAACCAAATTCCAGTACTGGTCCAACAACGTCGCCTTCGGTGGTTTGGCCATGTTCTGCGCCGACCAGATGACGATCTGGTCAAATCAGTTCTAAATCCCTCGCCATCACCATATTGGCGATGTCGCAGGAGTGGACAGCTGAAAACATGGCTTGGTACAGTCAAGGCTGATATGGAGTGCCTGGGGCTACAAACCGTCTACGGACTCCGTCTGTGGAACAAGAATTGGATAACCCTGTCGCAGAACCTTGCATCAGATCGCCGCGCCTGGGCAGCGATGATTCGAGATGTTCATGAAGCCGGCTCATCCTCCCGTAGGAGATAGCCGAAGTAAAGTAAGTAAGTACTTAATTCAGAATCTCGTGAGTTGGCTTTATGCCAAGCCCGCCTCTAAGGTACTTCAGATTGCTATTGGAAGAACTTATTTCCTGTCTAAACTTCAGAATCTCACTTGGCTATTCTTGTTAGAATATGCGAGGAGGTTGCCTTTGAGGAAGGTGGATACCCCTTAAAGAAATGGGGTGATAGACTGTAATCATGCTTCAGCTGCCACAAATTCAACCTGAGTATGAATCAGAATTTCGGAATGGGTCCTCCTGTTTCTCCTGAGTTGCTGCTTCTCAGGCAAGAAACAAAACTTAGAAGAGCTCGATACTACCCTCAAGTATCTCTAGGGGTGAGAGTTGGGAACCAGTGTCTATAATACCCAACCAATGTATCCTGACGGCTACCCATACCTCCCAAAACGTCAAATGGGAACCTAGAGGTGACAAGCGAATGGTAGTGAGTGTGACTTGCATTATGGTTAATATGACCGAAAGTTAACATGCGTCCAAGATCGATAAGCCGGTGAATGGATAACTTATGCAGAACAAACATAGCTGTCTCCCACAGTTTATTTCTTGGAGGACAATTTATGACTCCATAAACCAAGAGGTGTGGAATTGCTTTATTTCAGAGGAAGCGGCCGGCAAGCAGCACTAGACATTGGGGAACTCGTATTCACATCTTTGTCGCATCACCCTTGTTTATATTAAATAACGTTTGATAGCAGAAGTTTGCGACACCTCAACGTGATTGTATGCAATCCTGTTGCCTTAAATTCTCGTCACTTAAACAGAAAATCAGATTTGAAATTGACGGCTTTAAATTTAACCGTCAGTGTTTGTCACTTGCGATACACGGATGGGTTGATGAATGTTGGCAGAAATTCTTAAGACTATACAGGAATTGTAAAAGTAAGCTAGTTCACTTAACTGATTGCTCTTAACCGATTTAATCAGCTAGATATCAATCCGGTTTCTAGTAGGACTGAAGTTCGTCACCTAAATATCGTTTCCACTGATAGATAGGTAGTAGAAAACTAACTTATTCCTTACCAGATATCACTGTGAAGACCACGTCTCTAATAAGTTACATCTTATCATCTAATACCATCGACTTGCAAATAAAGTCACAGTTCTGGATGTACAACAAGGTAGTACCACCTAAGCTTGTCATTTGGCGAAACCGGTTATTTTAATTACCCCACTCTCTTTTCTAGGACACAAACCAAGAGCAACATAAATACTCTTCATCGGTTTGTCTAACGGCTCAGTGGGGACATCTGACTGCAACACTAGGTGACGCAGGTCCAAATCTCTGAGAAATCAGTACCTTCAGGGTTGTCGATACGACTTACTAGCAAACTCCAGTAAGCACAATACCTAAGTTCACTGTTTTCTACCATTTGCCTTCATCTGTCTAAGTGAAGCTGTAGCACGTTGGTGTGGGAACTCGACTTTCAGTGAGTGCGTAACAGGCTCGAACCGTGGTTCACCTACATAGGTATGAGCAGCCACGTAGCATAACTGTCCTTCACGTGATAGATGTGACTCACTGCAAAAAATTGGAAGCTATTGTTCAGTAACATTCTGTCTGATATCCATGAGTATTTTAGTACTTCGGCCTAACAGTTGCAAGTAGTTCGTTAACTATATATATTACTCTGAAATCCATAAATATTGAAGCTGGTAAACAACTGGTTTTTGTACATGACTTAACAAGCTCTTGATTTCAGAATGATTTTACACTATACAGTATTCAGTCAACAATCTAAATATTCGTCGAATACAGCAGAGGTTAAAAAAGAATGAGTAATTATTCCCTATTAGACACTAAGGAAAGTCTATTTACAGCAAGAATTATCAGCGTTGAACAGGTGAAAACTGAGTGTGCTAATGAAGGTGTCATTGTCATAAGCAGGCCAACTTTAAAATTCCTTCCAGTATACACAGTGTACTGTTCTTGTGTTATAATAGTTTAAGCGAATATCATGAATTCAGCACCAACAAGCAACTGTTTATACCGTAACACACTAGTCATCCGAGCATCAACTTTAAGGCAAAGTCAGACTATCAAAGCCAAAATAACAGTGACCTTAAACAATTAATAGGAATTTAGAGGTGGAAAATTTGCATAATACATTTAAAAAATTATGCGAACATGATACTACACTGTATAACTGTCGATTATGCGTTGTAAGAAAGTCTCCGAGTGACTACACAGATGGTCTATAAAGAAATCATACCATGCGAATCTATCCAGATGACCGTAGATGATGGTACTTTGAGACCTATTTATATTTCTGATACTGATCTTTCACCTACTTCTAACTCTAACAATAACCTTAACTCCTAATCTTAACTTAAACTCTAAGCCTTAATCTTAAAAGCCATAACCCTACCTAGCAGTAGAGATTTTCAGAAAAAGTACCATGTAAATAAGTGAAATAGTGTATCTATCCTCTCCAAGTTCAAAAAGGCAGACACGACCATGTTTAGAATAACGAAACATAGGATTCCGTGCATTTAATCGGCTCTTAAAGGTCAGTTTTTGAAAGATCTTGACTTTGGTTATGATACTTTAACTTTGCCAACTTTAACATTTTAAAACAGCATTTGAATACAAAACTTTTTTAATAGCAAAAACCAATGATATATGTGAACAGTGGTAATGTAGTGGAATAACAATCAACTGAAAAACAATCGTAAAAATTGATCGGAAATTCTTCAGATTATATCGATGGCTTTTAGTAAGAGATATAAGGATAGTGACAGGACAAACACTAGAAGTAAATATAGGCGAACTCTGTAGGTAGGAGAATTTGTCACTTCATATACATTCTCTTGAGCTTCAGAAAATCGGACCCGGTTTCTAGAACGGACGCTTGTGTCACCGTATAAGTTACACTCTTCACTGTCATCTGAAGAATTTGAATTTTGATTCCTAATGTTAATCTTAATTAATTTGGTTAACACTTACTGTTCCTCGGTCACCAGAGAAGCTGTAAAATAGTACTGTGATTAATTGAAAAAAGAACATACGATCAATAAACAGTGCAAGTTTCTTTCGCAAAATTTTCCTGGTAATGTCATCTTTTCAGAGTAGTTAGCGATTATAAAGGAACGAACCTTGAATTGGAGGTGGATGATAACCGTAACTCAACAGTTCAGCTCTTAAGTCATCATCTGAAAGAGCCACTATTCGTTCCATTTAGTTAAGTCCACTATCCTTAAATTGACGAAGACGAGTAACGCTAGCGCCGCGACCTTGAAAGGTTAAATTGCCCTCTAATTAATCAGTTAATCCAGTATATTTAAGCTGAAATTATCCCGCATGCTCAAGGTCATTGATGGAGTGAGACGCTCAAAGGTCATTTTCGTCCATGTTAGTCGGTTATGTTGGATTGCAGTTCCATAGCCGTTCGTTTACACATTGGTTTTATGTTCTGTTGGCATTTATAGGTGATTCCCATGTACTGATAGCATTCTTTTGTAAAATAGTACTGTTCTTCACACGAAAATAGCCACATTTTGACGTAGTCTTCATTGAATGACACTATGTCGAAAGCTGCAGCTTCTACAAGAAATAAACTATTTGTGTAGATGACATTACCCCCCAACTATCCCATCTTCTTCATTGTAGAGATGTTTTGACGCATTCAGCATGAAACACTAATCATTACAACCAATATGCTAAGTGTGTCGCAGTCAGATTAAATGACGCAGACACCAACATAACTAGCCAGGAAATGGGAATTCCTATCAATCCACAAAACATACAACAAAATTTTATTAAAAACCACTGACAAAACAAATTTGCCGAGCGAAATTTCAACCAACATGCCAGATAAGTCCAGCCGTATATTTGCTAGAACCTAATATACAGCTACTAGTTTTTGAACCTTGTTTGAACAAAAATACTCACAGTCTTCTAGAGTCTCCTAGATTTATTTCCTCTGAAATTGTGTTGGACATATTCAACACAGGTGTTTAGATTCCAGTAAAAATAAACCGATTTTTTAAAATTCAGAACAGCTTATTTTAATACTTTCCTGATGATTGTTTGTACTTTGTTAACCTTTTATTGAACGAGTTCAATTGGAATGAGGTACTACATTTCTTCTGGTTGCAAGAGCCAGTGACTAAATGGTAACACCAACAGAACACAACACTATATTGACAGCGGATAGATACACAAACGGCTTTCAGAGAGGCCTCGCCTCGCAGATCACTCACGCGTTCTGTGACTGGAAGATTTACCTTTGTGTAAACGTTGAGGCTAATGTGTGTTGCCCAGTACTGAAGCGGGCTTTGAAGTAGCAATAATAAAATCAGATTATTATTGTTGTTCCCTTGGGTTCCTAGTGGAACATAGGGCTTCAACTTCACGCCTCCATTTGCTTCTGTCTTGTGCTGTACTTTTCACTTGCATCCATGTTAATCCATACTGTTTCAGCTCCTCTCCACACGATCTCCTCCATCTCGCCCTTGGACGTCCCACTCGTCGCTTCCCTTTTGGGTTCCACTAGAGAGTTGGCCTGACGCGCGATGTCACTCAGCGGCCTCCTCAGCGAGTGTCCAATCCATCTCCACTTCCTCCTGCATATTTGTTGGGCGATTGGTTCCTGTTTCGTTTGTTCCCATAGCTTCTTGTTTGTGATTCTTTCTGGCCATCTAATCTTCAGTATGGAGCGAAGACAGTTGTTGATAAAGGTCTGCAACCTGTTGAAAATATTCTTGGTGACCCGCCAAGTTTCTGATCCGAACGTATAGCAAAACTGACTTGACGTTTGTACTGAAAATCCGAGTTTTGTTGTTGATGCTGAGTGACGAAGATTTCCAGATTGGTTTCAGGTTGATGAATGTGTTTCTCGCCTTCCCGATTCTCGATTTGACATCCTCGTCCGTTCCTCCTGTGGTTGAGACAATGCTGCCTAGATAAGTGAAAGAAGTAACCTCTTTCAAATCCCTCGCATTGATGGTGATTGGCGCTGGATGTTGCTGCTGCTGTTGTTGTTGTTGGTTGGTTAATTTCATAACCTCCGTCTTGTCTATGTTCACCTGGACACGTGTCCTGTCTTTGCTGCTTCTTCTACCAGTTTGTCGGTTTTCGCTTGTAAGTCTTCGATTTTGTTTGACATCAAACATAAATCATCCGCAAAATCCAGGTCTTCTAGGTTCTTCACGTCGGTCCAGGATATCCCTGTCTTCTCGTTTCCCACTGTCTGACGCATAATCCAATCCACCACAATTAGGAATATCATTGGTGATAATAAGCACCCTTGTCTGACTCCTGTGTTTACTCCAAACGCTTCGCTGAGTTTTCCGTTGTGGATCACTTGACATGTGCCATTGTCGTACAGTTGTTGAATAAGGTTGATGAATATTTGCGGTACGCCGTAGTACTCGAGTAGCTTCCAAATTACTTCGCGGTCAACGATGTCGAAGGCCTTCTCAAAGTCTATGGACTTTAGGTAGAGATTTGATTGCCATTCCATGGTTTGTTCGATGATAATGCGTAGAGTTGCAATTTGGTCAGAACATGATTTGCCTTTCCTGAATCCAGCCAGCTTGTTCTGGTCGGAGTTCTGTATCCAGTGCGTCCTTGATTCTCTCCAGGATGATGCGACTCAGGATTTTACTTGGCGTCGACAGGAGCATGATTCCTCGCCAGTTCTTGCAGAGTCCCAGGTCGCCCTTCTTTGGTAGTTTCACCAGGTAACCTTTCCTCCAGTCAGTAGGCACCTTTCCCTCTTTCCAGATCTTTTGCAATAATGGAGTCAGCATATCTTCTGTCGTTTCTGGGTTCGCTTTCAGTGCTTCAGGGGGTATTCCATCTGGTCCAGCTGCTTTTCCAGCTTTCAGAAGCTTGATTGCATTCATGACTTCAGTTTTCGTTGGAGGATTGGTGTCAACTTGCAGTTGTGTACGTGCTGTTGTTGGTATTTCTGGACGGGTTGTAGGTGGTGGTCTGTTCAAGAGTCCTTTGAAGTGGTCCGCCCATTGTTTAATCTGTCTTTCTTCTTTGGTAATTGGGTTCCCTTGGCTGTCTTTTATAGGTTTCACTTGTGTTGATCTCTTCCCAGATAGAGACTTGGTTATCTGGTATAGTGTCCTCAGGTCCCTTTTGCCTGCTGCCTTCTCAGCTTCAGTAGCCAGGTTGTCGTAGAATTGTCTTTTGTCCTTCCTGGCACTCTTATTCACTCCTTTGTCCAGTGCTGTGTAAGTTGAGTTCAGCATCTCCTTCTCTTGTCCATCTTTGCATTGAATCATTTTTTCTTTCACCTTTCTCCTCTCCTCTATTAGTTTCCAAGTGTCTGTTGAGAGCCATTCCTTGTCTTGTTTCTTCTTTCTTCCTAAAACCGTTTAGCACGCTTCGTTGAAAATCACCTTCAGAGAGTTCCAATGGTCTTCCACGGATGATTCCTCAGTGGTGCCACGTAGTGTTTCCTGCTTTGCTCTGACGGTTGCAGTGAAAGTGTCCTTTGTGGTTGTGTCCTTCAGTTTCTGCGTGTTGAACTTGCATTGTGGCCTATCCCCAGCTATCCTCGAGGCTTTCAGCTTCACCTTGAAAGTTCCTTGTACTAGATAGTGGTCTGAACCCACATCTGCTCCTCTCCTCGATCTTGTGTCCAGTAGGCTCCGTCTCCACTTCCTTGAGATTGAAATGAAGTCTATCTGGTTTTTGGTGTGTCCATCTGGTGAAATCCATGTTGCCTTGTGTATGTCCCTGTGTTTGAACACACTGCCACCAATCACCAAATCATTGAAGGCGCAGAAGTCTGAGAAGAGTTCACCATTTTCGTTCATTTCACCGAGGGCCTCACGACCCATGGTGAGTTCTCTTCCTGTGTTGTCTCCTCCCAGTTTCGAATTCATGTCGCCCATCAGGATTTTGATATCGCTCTTTGGGACGTTGTCCATTACTGTTTGTAGTTGACTGCAGAAATCCTCCTTCTTCTCATGTTCTGAGACGTTTGTAGGCGCGTAGCATTGAATGATTGTAACCTTTTTTCCTTTTGAGTTGAACCTGGCTGTCATTATCCTGGAGGATATTGGTTCCCACTGCATGAGAGCTTTAGCCGCTGTTGGTGACATCATGATGGCTACTCCCTCGGTGTGCTCGTGCTCGTCCTCTGGGTGACCGGAGTAGATTATTGTCTCTCCAGTTGATAGTTGGCTCCTTCCACATCCGTTCCATCTGCTCTCGCAGATTCCCAACACTTCTATCTTATATCTCCTCATTTCTGCGGCTACCTGAGCAGCCTTTCCAGCTTCGTACATTGTACGAACATTCCACGTCCCCATCCTTATTTTCGCTTTCATCGAAAGAAGGCACATCGGCTGACTGGCTTCCCGAAGGCTTTCACCAGCCCGCATCATTTCACTTCCCCGATTCCAGCGAAAAATAAGGTCACTATTTGTAATTTTAGAATTTTGAATATATTTGTGCGTTGAAGTTTTAGTAGCAATTTGGTTAAGTTTTAGGGGTGGAGTTGCTAGCACCACGCCCCAACCCTCCCTCTTTATCCGGGCTTGGAACCGGCTAGAATACTAGTGACCTAGTAATCTAGGCGAGGTTAATAAAATCAGATGGATACTATGTTTTTCATATTAAGGGGACAAATTAATACATGTATTAATTTCACAGGTGTGATACGCATTGGATCCACTTACAAAAAGAACATTACTTGGCAACTTAGTCAAGGAAGTATAAAATTGGAAGATTTAGTCTTTTTCAGGTGGTTGTAACAGATGGTTAAGAGAGACAGTTGTGTAGTATTTGCTTTTTGCTGAAGAGAAACAGTGATAGGTAAATCAGAAGTTCTACGATTCTTCAAACCTATCATGGAGTGTATGAACGATTAATATACAAAATTTCACCGATTCTATGATTGTCCCCTCTCTTGTTTACATATTCAGTGTGCCTAAGATAAGGTATTGTTCACCAGAGGTAAGCTAAATTCACCCGATATGTATAAATTCACATATATTTCGCAATACAGACGAAGGTATTGGAGGAAATACAATCCTGAAATTTGCATGGAAAGAGAATACTCAGTTATTTCTGGTGGATCTGTTGGTGATGGAAACTGCAAAGACTGGTCCACTATCAACTGGGAGAAACTGGTCCACATCTAATGGCTAGAATGATTATTAGACTTTCTGATGAATATGACGCAGCTACAAAAAAGCTGCAACTGTATTTTTTTCATTGAATTGTCATATAATTTTTTTGGTGTTCATATGTACTCTTTCGCACTAAATTACTTCCCATTTGGCTGACTATTGTTCCGTTATAAATATACGCATTTATGTAGACTACCTGTGTTTATTTCATTTCGGTGACATAGGATAGTTAGCAAGAATGATAGGCAGCGTAGTAATACTTGTGTGAAGTGCGTGAAAATCTTAAACCGTTATCATTCCCTCAGTGCGTCATGAAGACTTACGTGAAATTTTTCAGTTACGTCTAATCAGGTTGCGTATAATATTAGTATTCACCAGTGTTGTGAAGAAAATAGCCGCCGAAAATGTGTTTGTAATATGATAACAATTATAACTTAGCAAACGTAGGCCGTATACGTACACGACTTGTGCTGGTAGCCTAGGCACTTCAAGTGCACTGTGAAAAATATCCCATGTATCACAAGTAGTCTCTTATTCTTATGCTGGGCATAACGGCACCGTCTCAAAGGAAATCATTAGATGATGAAAAAATAACTACATCTATCTTTTAGTAGTATTAATAGGCTGTTACATGATCACATTAACACCCGGACTTATTTATTAGTTGACCACGTCACTCGACTTCATTAATTTTTTTGTTGTCATAAAACACTACAGCTTTTATGTAGGTTTTTATTGTGCACACCACTTGTTTACAATCTACCAGGAGAAGCAATTACTGGATAGCAATAATAATACCATGTTATACTCAAATTCAATCACGTGCAAATATGACATTTTACGCTTATTACATCTTCTAAACTGGTATTGCGACATGTCAATTCGATGAAAAAACATTATTTTCTCAGCACACTTGCAGCGACAATTTTTCTGAATTTCTTCACATTTTCTCGTTGCATTACGGTATTTAGAATGCATTTTTGGTGGAAAAACCACAAAAAATCCATAATAGCCTGAGCACAACAAAAGGACAACAGATGGTGTCTGCAGCAATCAGCCGATTTCTGCCTGTATCCTTCGCTCAGTATATTTCCTCCTAGGCGTTTGAACTCCGCTGTCGTTTTGTCTGCTATGTTTCGACCTGGTGGAAAAATACAAAAAACACTGCTACCCCATGAATGAGTTTTTCTTCCAAGTGGAGTGAGTGAGGCACACTCTGTTGTGCACGCGCCGAAACGTCCATAACTGGGGTGAATGTTGGCACACATGGGTAGCATCCGTTCTTTTTGATCAGCCTAGCAGATTATGCAGATCTATCTATAGTGTGAATTTATTGCTTTCATCCTTCAAAAGTTCAAAATTTACGCACAGAACTAAAGAGCTTCTGATGGAATAACGTCATTCACTGAAACACAGTACATATAATTTCATATGTTTTGCCACCAACAGATATGGATAACAGTCATTTGATGGAATTTGTTTGAGGTTTGTGAGCACAAGCAGCACGTTTGGATGATTCAAGTGGCTCCCCATGTTTCTTGCTTCAGATCAACTAGCCAGTTAACGTTTTCCAAATAAGCCATGATGCCCTCCCTTAAGGGAGGAAGAGGAGTTTTAAGGAGGAGTTCTTAAGACATGTATATCTGTAGTGTCTGGATCCCCTCTTGTTGATAATGCGGACAATTTCATCCCTTCAGTCAAGCAGAAACACTCCTTGTGGGCGAAATGGCGTGGCTATAGCTGCCGAAGGGCCACTCGTGAGGGACGTTGGCGGGATTTCCTACACTTCCGTTTATCAAGTTTGTTTAGATGGTTGGGCTAAAACCAGAACATGTTATTTAGTTTTCTTTACAAGGTATCGTCGACAAATCCATACATAATTCCCTCAATACCATCTGTCTGTTTTACATTAGTCTAGTAATACAGCCTGTCAGTAGTAGAGAGATATATGACTGTCGTCAACGTCGGCTTTGCCATGGAATCTATAACTCATTCATGCGTTACTCTGAAAACTGCACGTAATCAGTTGATTTGTTTGGTCTTTGAGTATCTGATTGTGTAATCGTAAATCTTTTTTAGAGGCTGACTCAGAATTGGAGAGTAAAAACATACCTCGACCAGTAACATAAACGTACAGGTAGTTTTTGTTGAGAGTAACTGTCAGATGACTAGTTCAGAAACTGTCGTTAACACTATCGAGAATAAATGCTATTTCCAGGAGGCAGTTCTACAGATTTCAGAGCAATATTTAAGTATTTTACGACTAAGTCCAGTGCGATTGATAATGATAGGAAGACTGGGACGTATAAGACTTGCTGCTCAAGCAACAATAGGCCAGTATAGTAAAGTTCATCATAAAGCAGTTTAATAACCCAGTTCACACTTGGTTAAAATGAATACATAGTAAAAGGTCTACAGGTAAACGTTAGTATAATATACTTTAATATTTATGACCGTATCGCTTTGTTCTTCTGCCAAATGGAAAACATTAAAGCCACAGAACCCGGCCTTTATTAGTATTGCATCGTACCTTAATGAGGTTGAGAATCACTAGTTACCGATACTGAGATGAAAAAGGTCATCATAGTGTATTTCGTGTGACAAGTATTTATTTTAGCTGTTAGGAGTGTACTTGGTTATTTGTTGCCAGGAAATTCACTGAACATAACTCTTCCCAGCATTTTTGTTGACTGTGTGATGGTTAAGTGAAAACCGGAAACTGATGGGAAAAACAATGACACTTCATTGTGGAAGTGCACTAGGTATTTTGGCTGAAGATCGGATACTAGATACTGAATGACAAGAAGGTTTGCTCCTTGAAACCAGGAAAAAATCAGGAGGAAAGCTGGTATGAGGCAGCGAAAACAATACACGCTATCAGATAAAATTGCTCTAGACATTACCATTGATCGGTGTGTCAAGCAACTTAAATGACTGTTTTGATTAGCCAGGCATCTGGTTGTCCAATCATTTCATAATAGATCGTCTGCCACAGCCCCAAAAATTAAGCCGGCCTTAGTTTTGGCCATTTTAACCCACGAAATACAGTTGCCTTAGGATTAAGCAAAACTAAATGGATATAACGCAAAATCTCTACCATAAATGATGCTACAGTGTTGGATTAGTTACACGCGTTTCAAAAGGATAGAGAGCGCGTGTCACTTTCCATGCAGTCGCTCCTGTAAAACCTCAACAGCGACGCTAGAGGCATTTGTCTTCAGGGAATGAAAAACTTCACTGTTTAATCTATCCAAGAGTGCCTTTTCCCTTCATAAATTCAAATACATTAAAACAAATTCATATTCCAAAGAAAGGATGTCACCAAGATGAGTGAAAATATGGTGGTAAACTGTGACAGGCTCAGGTCTTGAGAAGACAGAGAATTTAGGTAGACTACTAGTGGAATAGCAGGTGTGTATCAGTAGATATCAGCCAAGGACTCGCCGCTTTTATAAATAAATAAATAAATAAATAAATTTATTCTCATAGTACAGTACATGAGGGACGCCAGTTTACAGGCATCATCAAATTGTTACAGAAATAGAACCATATAATTTAATCACAATTTACAACCAGTAGCAAGATATGCTTTACATGTTCGATAGAGATTATACATACACTTGATAAATGTTAATTCCAGTAGTATAAAACAGCCTTTTCACTTATATACAATCATTTCTGTGCAAAGTTGGAAAAATCTGCTAGATTGTCAGTGAGTGCAACACAACAGGAAATACAGGAGTATTGTCTTCGCATTAACAAAAAAACCAGGTCTTTGGTGGATGGATTATAGGTGCCTGGGAAAAAAATAAAGCTTGAAGTAAATATTCATACATAACTTTGTTGTGTGCAGAGTCTTTGAATTATAGTTCATTGATGTGTTATTTTGAAATCAGTGATGTGTTTATCTCATTTGATCTGCAATGTCATTGTTGGGGTAAGTACATAATTCGACGCATTAATTATGACGTATTCTTGCGTTAGGAAGGTTTATGAGTTTCAGCTGTTCCGACAGGAGTTGAGAATATTAATGTCACATAGGTAGTTCACATTCTAAGGGTGTTGCAGTTGGTGAGGATATATGTGATGTGTTATATACTTTTTCATGTTGTCGGTTTATGTCCATTTTATTCCACTTATTGTGTTGGGTAGTAGTTTTACAAACGAGATTTGTTGTCTGTTTGAGGATACGTATCTTAACCGTTAATGTTTTATCTAGAATTATAAATATAGGCAAACTTCCTAGGGTATTTAGGCAGTGGTAAATGTTCACCTGAACACATGACAGAAACCTAAGTCTAGGGTTAACATTCTATCGGGATACGTGCCAATTGCTGGTCTGTTTGAAAACTGAACAGCCAACTTAGTATCAGAGTTTTTCTCCGCCTTTTTGTGGGTAAGATACTCCCTGTTAACGCACCATTATCAACTAAAAACTGAGTTCCAATAGTTTTGTCAATAACTTGGAGTGGAAGACTAAGCACTTGTACCGACTGATCGCATCAGCTATCGCTGGGAGCGAACCTTTACACTTCCTGAAAGTGTATGTCTTTGGAAATTGCATCTCTGCTCAGAATGTCAGATTTGACTGCACTATCTGCAGCGGCAACAGCTTGCATTCTCTTTCGATGTGTGCCTGCGTGCACTGTAATGATGGATTTTCAGTTTGCTATAGGACGTTAGTGGTCTCCACTGCATGTTTTGCACTTAAGTGCCACAGTACGTATACGTGGCAGTTGAATAGTGGATGCAGCTTATGCTGATTCTCTTTCATGTAAACCGTCAGCGATTTCGACAAATTTATCCATGTCCACCTCGTCGCCTCCAGATATTAGCATCTGTGTGGTAATCCCCGGAACCAGATTTAGTAGAAAATCTTGGTGTGGTCTAGTATGATTTAAAGACGACTTTTTAGACTTCATACTGTTAGATGGCATACAGAGCCACCAGGTAAGGGTTTAATGAGGATTGTTGCACTTGTTTCACAGTGTTAGCTAACTAAATGTTTACCTTGAGTTTTGATTAATTTGTAGTCAATTTGTAGTTATTCTACAACTTGACCCACTCTGTACAAGACGAATTTTCATAAACCTAGTATTCTTCTATAAGGTTCTACACAAAATGTCATTCTCAGACAGTAAGGAGATACAATTCGCTCAAGAAGGCTCTTACGATCTGCGTAACCAAACTTGCACAGTGACAATAAAAGCCATTAAGTCAACACTCCGTGAAAACTTCTTCTCAGTCATGTACACTAAAATATGGAACAACCTGCCCCTAGAAGTCAGGAACTGCAATACGGTTGTAAGTTTCAAACGCTCTCTGTACAGACTATTTCACTCTACTGATTATATAAATAAACTATTTATTCCTAGAACGAATCAACTATTAGTCTACTACAGTACCTAAACGCGCTTAAATACCTTTACTACTCTAAAATGTATAAATAAACTAGACGCATAGATGCATAAAAATACTTAGTAGAAATAAATATTTGTTCACTAAAAATTACAATGTACAACGAATATAAACATATATGTCCCACTCCACATGCTTTTTCTTTGCCCTCTGGCACTTTTCTGCTCGCCTGTTCTGTTGTATTTGCCTTGTAGTAGAAGTTGTATTGATCTACATCCAGACTGAAGCTGAGAAACAATTGAAGTCACTTACTCATATATCTGTAAGAGTTAGACTTAGGGTTTACTTCTACCTGACAATAACCACTCTTACAAACTCCTTCACCGTTTATGACCTTAATTAGTACTCTGCCTACGTGCAAGTACTAAAGAACGGAATCAAAGTTAGAAGACTCGAAATGGCAAGTGTAACTGGGCCGGAATTATATTTACACAACGAGATATGCAATTTGATAAGAAATAAAAAATACACACTTATCTGGAGGTGAGACGGTTGTCGGCTCGTAGAGTGTACTAGGTGAAAGTACAGCGAGAGAGCGAGACAGTAACCGTACAGGAGGAACCGGAGTACAAAGCGGAAGTGGAAGTGAAGTTAAACATGTCAGGTTGCATTCATTCAAACAAAAGTTCAAAGGTACAATGTACACTACAGGTTATCCCCCCCTTAGAAGGTTGGTGGGATAACAGCAAGCTTCGATATATAAAAGTAACAAGGTGGCGTGCAATAACCGTGAATGGACAAGAAAATGTGAAGATAGTAATAAAATAGCTGTTTTTCTTTCTGTTTTAAAAAATAATATATATTGAGAAAGGAAAGAATGAAGGAAAAAAATTAAGGCAATTTATGAGCACTGTGTACATGATCGATGGAGTAAGATGGAATATAAGAAGGAATAACGCTGGTGCCTTGGTGCGATTTTTTTTTCAAATTTTTTTTGTTTTAACAGCGTTTATTTATACTTATCTTTTTTATTTTTATTTTATTTATTTATTTAGTTTTTTTTACGACATACTTTTACGGACTGGTTATGTGGAGGTGTGATGGTTTACCTCCGTTACCCACGTTGTTATAACTGGAAGGTGGCTCATTATGTCTAAGTTTCCTCTTAGACTAATGCTCCATCCTTCTTCATCAACTAAAACTAGTAGTAACACCAAAGGCAATCAATATACCAGCGTATTAGGAGGAATAAAGTAAAAGCAACAGAAAAGAATAGAAGAAGAGGTTAAGATTTAAAAATCAGCATAGGGTGTTAACAAAAACTTAAGCGGAATAAATGCGAGGGAACTAGAGTAACATGGGAGTGGTACGCCAAAATGAAATAAAACAAGGAAAATTGCTAACGCTGTGAAAACTGATGGAATGTACAGAGAAGTGTGTGCAAAACCAATAGTTATGAGTAGGTACAATCACCATTTAAAAAAATGTTGCAAGCTGTATAATTAAAGTCATACGAAGTAATTACAAATGCGGGTCACAAAATAAATAAGTGTCATCGTGGCACAACCCGAGTGAACATAATAAAGTCTGTGCAAAACAGTAGATTGAGCAGATTAAAGTGTACAGCAGGGAAGTGACACAGTCATGGGCAATAATATGTAAGGGTTCGTTGACTTATATAGTACAAGTTTTGCTTATTATATTTTTTTAAATTTTATTTTAAGACTTTTTTTGTTTTTACATTTTATCTTTTTATTTCTTATACTTTATTATTTTTTATTGGTCTATATTTTGTTATTTCGCTTGGTAATTCCACAAGTGATGGGAGGCATCATACGACGATAGAGTTGATTGATGTAGTTAGCTGTTCGAGTGTAAGGCCGAAAATAAAATGCTAGAACACTCTGTAAACAGAAAGAAATCTAACGAGGTTAGTAACTGTAAAAGCGGCTACTGCCCACAAACTAAATCAAAAGGGTAAATACCACGAAAAATGAATGTAAACTGCGACAAAGAAAAGGAAAAAAATGAGAGTATGAACTACTCTTATACGTAAAAGTGTTTAGTTAACGAATTCGCAGTATCGCTTAGGCCAGTGCACACGCCGACCGGCGCGTGTAACTGTTGCCTTACTTGTCTCATCCGGGGAACTGCTAGGTTTAGCAGGATTTTTGACCATCGGACTTGGCTGGGGTGTGAGTGCGGGCGTAGTTGCTGGTTGCGTAGGCGTGAGGGGTACCGAGTCTTCAATGTAGGCCGCTTTAAGTTTGTCTACACTTACGGTGTCTTGCCGGCCAAATCGATCAATAACAAAAAATTTTTCTTTTCTACTAACGACCTTGAATGGTCCATCGTAAGGAGGTTGTAAGGGTCTACGAACGGTGTCGCAACGCACAAAAACGTGTGTACAGCCATCGAGTCTAGCGTCTACTTGCACTCTCTTGTTTTGTGTGCGTGTGGGAGTTGGTTGCAGGCGTTGCATAAGGCGCTTGAGGTTCTGAGCATAACACTGTACATCCGTAGCACCTGGTGCACCACTTTCAGGTGAGATAATTTCACCCGGTAGACGGAGGGTGGTACCAAACACCAACTCTGCGGAAGTGCACTGTAAGTCTGCTTTGAGTGTGGAACGGATACTAAGTAGCACTAGGGGAAGAGACTCAGTCCATTTAGTATTCTCTGTAGCCATTAACGAAGCTTTCAGTTGACGGTGAAAACGCTCCACAAGTCCATTTGCTGCTGGATGGTACGCGGTTGTTCGGATGCGTTTGCACCCCAGTAGCTCTAAGAGCTTCTTGAAGTGGGTTGATTCGAACTGCTATCCACGGTCTGTAGTCACCGTAGATGGACATCCGAATTGAGCTACCCAGCGTTCCATGAACACTCGGCAAATGGTTTCCGCAGTCGTATCGGGGATGGGAATAGCTTCTGGCCAACGAGTGAACCGGTCGACACATGTCAACAAATAACAGTGGCCATTGGATGGTGGTAGAGGACCCACTATGTCTAGATGAACGTGGCTAAAGCGAGCATCGGGTGTGGAGAAGGAACTTTTTGGGGTGATGTTGTGTTTGTGTACTTTAGCTCGTTGACACGGCACACAGGCACGTGCCCAGATACGCACGTCTCGATTGATACCAGGCCAGACAAATCTAGCTGATACTAGTTTGTCCGTTGCCCGGATACCTGGGTGGGAAAGATTGTGGAGGCCATCAAAAACCGTGCGGCGCAATGAAGGTGGAACAGTGGGTCTCGGGGTACCGGTGGACAGATCGCAGAGGATGGTACCCTCGCTATTAACAAGCGGTATACGCTTGATATGTAAGGAGGTAGTTGACGACAGCTTATCAAGATCTGACTCTGTAAGCTGACGTTGTGCCATTTGTTTCAAGTCAATGGTTGGAGGCGCCGACATGGTACATATCCGAGACAAGGCGTCTGCCACAGCATTGTCAACCCCCGAAATATGTCTAATATCCGAAGTGAATTGAGAGATATAATCCAAGTGACGCAATTCGCGTGGGGAATATCTATCTGTAGTAGTGTGGAGGGCATACGTCAGTGGCTTGTGATCGGTAAATACTGTGAATTTCCGACCTTCGACAAAATGGCGAAAATGTTTGATAGCCGCGTATATGGCGAGGAGTTCTCTGCCAAAGGTGCTATACCTCGCTTCCGCGGCGGACAACTTCCGGGAGAAAAAGGCAACTGGTATCCATGAAGTATGTGCCAGTTGCTGTAGAACAGCTCCAATGGCTGTGTTAGATGCGTCAACTGAGATGCTAAGTGGAAGATGGACGTCAAGGTGGACTAGCATGGTGGCGTCTGCAATTGCCGACTTTATATTCTGGAAGGCTTCTCGAGCCTCTGATGTCATGCTGAACGTTTTGTTCCTACCCTTTAGTAGGTCTGTGAGTGGCAGTAAAATATGTGCACATTGGGGAACAAACCGTCGATAATAGCTAACCACGCCGAGAAATGTGCGTAAAGATTTCATTGACGCAGGTTCCGGGAAGTCGCGTATTGCCTGTACCTTCTCAGGTAGCGGGCGAATTCCCTGCTCATTAATGACATGTCCCAGGAAGGTCAATGAATGGACGCCAATCTGACATTTGGACATGTTAAGTGTCAAATCATGGGCTGTTAGCCGCTCGAAAACCATCTGTAGATGCGTACGGTGGCTAGCTTCGTCTGGGCTAGCCACGAGAATATCGTCGAGGTAAGCATATGCGCAATCTAATCCGCGCAAAACATCGTGAATGAATCGCTGGAATGTTTGTGCGGCGTTGCGGAGACCAAACGGCATTCGAAGAAATTCGAAAAGACCAAACGGGGTGATCACTGCCGTCTTAGGAATATCATCTGGGTGAACTGGAATCTGGTGATAGGCCCTGGTTAAGTCCAGTTTACTGAATACCGTGGCACCCTTTAGAGACGACGTAAGGTCGTGAATATGTGGTACGGGGTAGCGATCAGGTACGGTCTGTGCGTTAAGCCTGCGGTAGTCACCACAAGGCCTCCAATCTATCCCGTTAGTCTTTGGTACCACGTGTAAAGGGGAAGACCACGGGCTGCTGGAAGGACGGATTATCCCCATATCTAACATATGTTCGAATTCAGCCTTCACGGCTTGTAGTTCTTCTGGGGACAATCGCCGTGGTTTAGCGAAGACCGGTGGACCAGTGGTCACGATATGATGAGTGACAGTAGACGTCACACAAGGAAGTTTAGAAACCGGTTTGAACAGATTGGCAAAGGACTGAAGCACTTCAGCGTAAGGGCCGTTAGAGGCAGGGGTTGAGTATACTGGGCTTAATGCAGGTGTGTGTGTCACAACACCGGAGATCGAAAGGCTTGTAGCTGAATCGATCAATTTGTGTTTGCCAGTATCTACCAGTAGCTGATAGTGTTGCATGAGATCCATGCCAATAATACCGGTAGTTACATCTGCTACAAGGAAAACCCAGCGAAATGACCTACGTAGGCCTATGTTAAGGTCCAGGAACTTTTTGCCATACGTTGTGATTGGCGAACCGTTTGCGGCACGAAGCTGTAAGGAAAGTGGCCGCTTGCGCTCTTCAGATGTTGGTGGGATCACGCTAACTTCCGCCCCAGTGTCAACTAGGAAGCGTGTCCCAGTGGTACGGTCGGTAACATAGAAGAGGCGACATGGAAGTGGTTCGCCAGCGACGTTAGTCGCCAATACGTGCTGGCTTACAGGTTTCCCGATTGCTGGCCATCAAAGGTGCACGGGCGAGTGCACTTTTGGGCCTTATCACCATAACGCCGGTGATACCAGCACACTCCAGGCTGGGAATTTTTAGGCCTACGACGTCTGCTGCCAGCTCGTGACGAAGATCTGCCACGAGTCGACCTGGTGCGGCTATGTGAGCGACCTCTAGATCTCCTATCGAGTTTTAACTTTCCTATCTCTTCGTACAGCTTATTGAGGTGAGCCACCACATCAACGTTGGATGACCCCACGGCAGAGGAGGTCCTAGTCTGCGTGGAACTAGCGGTAACGGCAGCCGAGATATTCGTGTTTGATGTAGTAGTCTCTACTACTCTATCGGCTGCCTCAGCTAGCTCAGATAAGGGGGAATGGTTGATTGGGGCTAAAATAGTCTGAATCGTCTGGGGTAACCGTTGTAACCACAGCTGTTTCAAGAAGGCATCATCTATTTTGAAGTCGGCCACCAACTGCCTCATTTGACGTAACAGTTGGGTGGGCTTTCTATCACCTAGGTGAACATCTCGGAATAGCTCCTGCACTTTCTGTTGTTCGGTAAGTGCCACGCACTTAATAAGCGCCTGCTTGAGACGCTCGTACAAGCCCGGGGATCGGTCCGCAAGGACATCAGATACATCTTCCATGACGTGCTCAGGAAGAATTACTATAACTAGGTTCACCTTAGTCTCCTGTGAGTGTATATTACGGAGTGCGAACATAGCTTCGATGTGTTCGAACCATCGGGCAGGATGATGAGTCCAGAAGGTGGGGAGTTGCAAGGTAATAGCCATTTCTGAGGCGGGACTGGCGTCAGTCATTTTGCACACGGGACGATATATTAATAAAATGACAACAAATATGATAACAAAAAAATATGAGTAAAAACAAGGCAAATAAAATTTATAACTCCGAATGAAAAACAAATTACCAATATGAAAAAGGACTGTTTACACTTTCGGCTACTAAGTAGGCAAACGGTGAAAACTCGGGGTCACCACTTGTAAGAGTTAGACTTAGGGTTTACTTCTACCTGACAATAACCACTCTTACAAACTCCTTCACCGTTTATGACCTTAATTAGTACTCTGCCTACGTGCAAGTACTAAAGAACGGAATCAAAGTTAGAAGACTCGAAATGGCAAGTGTAACTGGGCCGGAATTATATTTACACAACGAGATATGCAATTTGATAAGAAATAAAAAATACACACTTATCTGGAGGTGAGACGGTTGTCGGCTCGTAGAGTGTACTAGGTGAAAGTACAGCGAGAGAGCGAGACAGTAACCGTACAGGAGGAACCGGAGTACAAAGCGGAAGTGGAAGTGAAGTTAAACATGTCAGGTTGCATTCATTCAAACAAAAGTTCAAAGGTACAATGTACACTACATATCATCCCTCAAGGTTTGGCTAGTAATGGCTCAGCATCCTTGATGAAATCCACTGTCACAATAACAAGACGCTGTACAGCATCTTATACAAGCACTGTCAATGATCTAAAATGGCTTACATATAGCTTTCTACGTGTTAATCAATTTATTCGCACGGAACAACCATGCAGTGACAAATGGCGGGCTCTGGCTGACTTGGGTGCAGTAAAACAAATCTGCTTGACAATGGCCAATATTAATCTGCATTCAGTTGAATTCACATCTGGTATTACTTGCAATAAAAATGATGTGAAAATCATACAAACAAATCACTCATTTTAAATAAATACCCAATTTGAACATTAAACAAGAACAAGAAACGATGCCGCACACAACAAAGCTTTATGGAGGAATTGACTTCAAGCTTTATTTTTTTCCCAAATATTTGTAATTTATCCGACACATACTTCGGTTTTTTTGTTAATGCGAAGACAATATTTCTATATTTCTTTATGTGCTCCACTGAACGACTAGCTATCAGTTTGTACTCACAAACTAATGTCAGAGAGGACAGTAACCATGTAATTTCACTATAAATCAAATTCATGCTGACTTGGCCTAGCCCTTATGATGCATATGTAAGTCCTGCTGGTTTTCCACTCTCTCAACACACTTAGGCATTGCGATTCTGCACTACTCAACGCATGGCTGAAAGGCGTTAATGATGTGTGGGGATCAAATACACTCGAGGAAAATCAACATTTGACAGTGACCAATGCAACCTCTCAATTCCTACCTATCAGCGTTTTGAAACCTTAATTCATTTTTAACTTTATTTATTTATATACTGTATCCAGTCAGGAAAAAATTCCTACGACACTTCGTGGGAAGCGATCCCACAGATGTCGTAGGAGAGGGCCACTGACAGACTGACTTCAGAGTTTGACGGCCCATCGAAAAAGCAGAAGGCAATGCAGAAACTAAAAAGCCTGTTTCTTTGTTTCGTTGCGCTTAAAAGTCTTCTACAGCCTGCATTGTCAAACCAAGAGGATGATTCAAAAACACAGACACAAAATCTCAAGTTTATGGAGTGAGTCCATAATACCACTACCTAACTCCAGCTTCAGCTAGTTGATGCAGCGCAAAATGTGGACATGAGTGATTTGGTGAAAATCAAAGGACAGTCAATGAGTCAAACAGTCACACCTGTGGTCAGAGGATGCTAAGAAGCCTGCTAGATAGGATGCCGTATAAAAGTTGCAGAAACAGTTGTCTGCAATTTTAACAAGAGTGAAGAGGGAGAATATTTAAATTTATTAATGCAGAATGTTACTTAAAAAGCATGTAAAAGATACAACTTGTCATTCAACAACCATAACAAAGAACTACGACGCTACAGTTAGCTGGTTAATGCGATAAAGACGCTCTGGAACAAATCATGCTAGTATATTCGGCGTTTTTATTGAAACTCTCTAATATCCACCGGACGGAGCAGGTGGCACCACTTAAATAAGGGAATACGTCATATAATCGCCCGCCAAATACTAATGTGTTCTGCGGTCACACTATATGAAACCTATCCATGATTATTACGGAAAATACTACCCGTTTATACTCCTCAACCTAAGGTTAGTTTATAAACCTAAAATTGGAGGTGTTTAAACTTTGATTATTCAATATGCAGTCAGCAACACAGTCATGGTAGATTACAGTGGTCAAGGCCAGCAGTTATCTCAAGACACCATGCGAAGTCAACTACTGACCTTTAACCTTGTTCTGTTTTAGCATTTAGTTAAATTCCAATCCATCAGCACAGCAATATTCCTCACAAAGGGCTAAAACTATTGAGATAAAGAGAAAAAGGGAGAAAAGTGGAACAGAAACTTCCTACATGGTTGGGGGAGAGTTTTCGCTTAAATTTGGCTGCGATTGAGCAGCATCTGAACATGCTGTGTTTGAATACGGAATTCTGTTTGGTTCGCTTTTTCGTGCAACAGCCGCAGGTGTGCACAGAAGGCACTGACAAACTGTGACTGATAACGTCATAAAAATGTGACACAAGTCTCTGAAGGCTGTGTTGGCGACTGCATGATGTTTTGTGTCTACCAAGTGGGAACCAACTTTAGGCCGATGGTATTCACAGTATGTTAGAATAATCCTTCTTATTAGTAAACCGGGCAGGATTTTCACCAGAAACACCTGTCATCATGCGTATAGCACGCATGATATTGGATCAATGCCTCACTCGCATAGCAAACAGTCAACAGCTAGGACAAGGCATATTTCTCAGGAGAAAGCTGACACAGTGTCGACACCGAACGCGGTTATTAATATCTCTAATATACTAATATCTAATTATCACAGAGGTGTCTCTCACTGCATACCCTATCCAAACGACAAACCACCACCTCACAAACCTGCCTGAAGTCTTCCTTTGATCCAAAGATAATTGTTAGTGAGTCTAAAAACATGTATGCATAGGATACTCAAGGAGTATTTTATCAAGACGTTGTCCGCTTACTAAAACCACGTAGCCAGTGTTTATCTATTATCCTAGTAAATACTAGATCAGTTCTTAACAAACACTTAACACTAAGCACATTAGCTTCTATATGCAGACCGTCATTGATTATGATCACCGAAGCCTGGTGCACAAGTGAAATCTCCAATGACAGCCTAAGGATTGATAAATAGAACCTATTTCGAGGGGACAGACAGACAGGTCGTGGGGGTGGAACACTAATTTACTGTGAACAATTCATGTGTGCAACCCAGTTCAGTAACCCAATTCTGTCACAACTCAATGACTCGATCTGGGTCGAAATAAAAGTTGTCAGAAGTAAACCTATACTTGTGGGTTGTGTGTACCGACCCCCTTCATCCAGCAGGGAGTATGATAATATGCTCAGCAACATTTTTAATGTTACGGACTATCTTCCCTTCAGTTATAAAATTATTGGAGGCGATTTCAACGTGCCAAAAGTATCATGGTCTTCACTCCGAGGACCCCTCCGTCATCACAGGAGGGTGGATACAACACATAGATTCGCCCACTAGATCCTCAAATATCCTAGACCTGATTTTCATGAACAACATAACACCATTTACAGTACATGTGGGATATGAATTTCCAGGTAGTGACCATAAAATAGTGGTGTGTTCTTTCGACATCTTTCCTGAGACAATACGCATATATGAAGGTGACCAGATACCTATAAGATTATATGCAAATGCTGACTGAAACTTGTATCAGCACCTAATTAGACGCTCTAATTGGGACTCGAACTTTTCGACCAATATGGATAGCATTAAGCATTACAAATGTGTACTATCATTCCAAGGAGTCTCCACCTCCTTCTTATATATATCTTGTAAATGTACTCCCAATGATGTATTATCCAGAATTGTATTTTATGCTACTTTGCAGTCTCTCAGGACGTTCTTCTCTTCCTGAAATATCTTTTAATCACGTGGCGGCATAACACTTACCCCAATATACTCTGTCCACTGGTTGACCATAACTATCAGCAGACAACGGAACGAAGTTTAGGTTGTTCTCAACTTCGATGGTGACAGTTAAGGGTTTACAATTTAACATTTAAAAGAACCTGTTCTGATTGCTTGTACAATAACTGAACAATTTATGATACTTCATGATTGAGTTTTAAAACATAACTGGTCGCGCCTGTAAAAATGGCATGCATTTCTTGTAAACGCCAGTTTATACGAATGATAAATAATGATAATTATTATAAACCGAATACCATTTGTTGCTGCGTACTTTGGGGAAACTGTGCTTCACACCACTATTCGTCACACTGTGTAGACAAATAATTGTTACTCTATTTCTGGAATAATCAATACTTATCAGTGATTACAATGCTTTGCATCCGGCTTTATGCTACTCGCCACTGTTAAGTAGTGTAAGTTATGTTTCATTTACAGCTTCATCACTTTCTAACTATAACTGATTATTTTCATACAAAAGCCCCTCATTTTCATGTTGGCATTCTATTTTATCTGTAGTGACTTTGACCTTTTGAATAAACTGTACATGCTGTACACTTTCCCTTATGTTTTACTTTCCCTTGAACCTTGTTTATTTGAGCTATTTTTTCTGGCTGTGTGCATTTTCGCTTAGCATGACCAGCCGCGATTCCCCCTGAAGCATTGAAAACGGATCTAGAGACCACAGTGAATATGCTAAGACCACTATTATAGAAGGTTTAGAAGGAAGAAGAGGCACCTACTGATTTGAAGGAAGGCTACCTGGTCAAACTATCAAAGAAGGGAAATACAGGCCTTTGGAACGACTGGCGCAGAATCATGCTCTTGTCCACGCCAAGTAAAATACTAAGTCACGCCATCCTGGAGGGAACAAGATGCACTGGATGCAGAACTCCAATAGACGGAAAAAGCTGGCTGGATCCAGGAAAGGCAAATCATCTGCAGATCAGATTGCATTATACGCATCACTATCGTCGAACAGAGCATTGAATAGTAATCTAACATCTACCTCAACTTCATCCACTTTGACAAGGTCTTTGACAGCGTTGACGGTGAAGTGATTTAGGAACTATTTTGAAAATACGCAGTGCCCAAAATCCTTACCAATCTCATTCAAGATATTTGTGACAATGCCCCATGCCAGATGATCCACAAAGGAAAACTCGGCGAATCCTTTTTTGAAGTGAGGTCAGGGGCAAGACAAGCCTGCCTACGCACTATCACCAATGATCATCCTGATTGTGGGGGACTGGATTATGTGGAAGTTTGTGTGTGGGGAGCGAGACGACAGGAATACGCTGAACCACTAAGGAGACTCTAGAGGATCTAGATTTCGCGGATGATTTATGTCCAATATCACATAAACTCGAAGAATTACAGGTGGAAAATAACAAGTTTTCAGAAGGAGATGAAAATAGAGTAGACGTAGGTGAAGAAAATATCCAACCAGCCAACAACGAACTCTAATCACTAACAACGGAAGAAATTTGAAAGAGTTCAATTCCCCCACTTATCTGACCAGGCAGCGTCGTTACAACTACAGACAACAGCATGGCTGGGGATGCTAAAATCGGACAGAATCAGAAAGGCAAGGCACACTTTCATCACTATGAAGAAATCTTCAGCACTCCTCAGGATAAAGAATAAAATTCGGATTTTCGACACCAGTGTTAAGTCAGTTAGTTCTTCTATATGGTTCAGAAACTTGCATTGCGCGTTACAAAAAGTATCTCCAATAGGCTACTGCAGATTTTTGTCAACACCTGCCTTCTCCCTATGCTGAAGATCAGACAGTCAGCTAGAAAGAATTAGCAGCAAGAGGCTGTCGGAATGAACCATTTAAGAACCTTTTGCCCAACAAATACTTAGAAGAAATTGGAGATGCATTGGACACACCTTGAGGATACCATCGAAATTACTGCGCGTGATGCCGGTGCCCAAGTGGAATCCGATTGGGAAACGACGAGTTGAGTATAGGTCCGAGGATGATACGGAGGAGATCGTATGGGGGAGGAGATGAAAGACTATGGTGAGGACCTGCTATTATAGCTCCCCGCTAGGAATTCAAGGGAGCAGTAGTAATAATAATACATTTTCGTGTTGTGCATCACCCCCCCATGGATCGTTTTTGACACTACTCTGATATCATCTTATTCAAAAACAATGACTGTGCTTTTGCAGTCATTCGATCTAGACACTTCGAAATCTTACGTTTCTTATTTCCATTTACTTTTGTTTTGTGAAATATAATACTGTCTTATAAACAAATCCTATGATATCGACTTCATCTTCAACTCAGAAACTTAGCAGATTTCCTCGAAGGGACAAGTCCTGAATATCATTCCATATTCCTTTGAATAGATCTACAGTATTCTTCTTCTTATTTTACTGCTACTCCTCCATAGATGGTCTGTAAATATACTATTGATGCTTCTTTATGAGCGAGACATTCTTCCAAAATTTTCACCGCAACACAATGTCCCCAATCCAATGAATAATTATTCTACACCAATTACAAATTCACTCAAACTTAAATTCATGGCTTCAACACACAATATCCAAAATTTCTCGGGTGCAGAAATAATGGAATAAAACACTTTCACATATTTGATTTCTGCTCTAGCTTCTTAACACACTCATCTAAAATATTTGTTATCACAAATACTGGTAGTTAGTAATACTCCCTTCACAATATAATTATCACATTTGATTGGACACTAGTAACTACTGTTATGTGTCTAGTACCTCGTTTGGTGCATACTGAATTATATCAGTCAAGTTTGCAGTGTGACCACCATGCCACTAGGTGGCTCGCCATCAAGGTGCAAATTGATGATATTAGATGGTTGGAGGCAATCGGCAGAAAAGCTCGCTTGATCTAGGTTTCGTGCTAGATGGCACTCACCAGTCATTAAGGCGTATCTGCAACTAGCACGAAACCTAGGTGAAGCAAGGCTTCCTACCGATTGCCTCCAACCATCTAATATCATCAAATCAATGTGCACCTTGATGGCGAGCCACCTAGTGGCATAGTGGCCACATTACAAACCTGACTGATAGAATTCAGTCTGCACCAGAGAAAGGGCTGGACACATCACACTAGTTACTAGTGTCCAGCCAAAGAATCCAATACAGTCCTACAGAAAGGAAGTTAGTCGCGAGCCCGAATAGCTCAGTGGTAAAGTCTCTGATTGCAGCACTGGGTGAGGTGGGTTCGAATCTCAGAGGGGATATAGGTTCCTTCAAGGTTGCAGATAAGCCTTGCTGACTGGTGAGTGCCAGCCTAGGTCAAGCAAGGCTTCCTGCCGATTGCCTCCAACGGTCTAATATCATAATTATAACATTGTCAGCACAACGACATATTTTTTTTTGATCATAGCTTGAAACCACACATTATTTTTTGTACAAGTATGGAATTTTCATCATGTGATATCCGTAGCCCAAATTTTGCAGGCCGACCATTGATATCAAGGTGTGCGCCAGCAGGGGAACGAACCCTGGACCATGTGCATGGTCAGCGAGAGTCCTAACCGCTGTGCTACCAACGCACACATCCATTCGCTGAATACACTTGCCCGCGGAGACCGCATGTTTCACGAAAGTCATTTTTGTTATTGTTACAGGAAGCGAAGAACTGTGAACTGTGAATCATCTCGTCTCTACAAGTTTTACACAGTCACACTGTTTCGGACTTCGATTAAAATGGGATGATAGATTGTTTTCGTCACAAAAGACAGACTTACTAACCCTTCTATAAAGTATACATCAAAAGTGTTGCATAACAACCTATTATATTGATATATTCAGTACATAACAATTCAAGTTTACACTCTACAATTATACGAAGTGAAATGGTTTGAAAATCCCACTGGTTCAATTAATCGATCAGAGCTTCAAAACACTGTGGAATGCAGTGACACATTTACTTGCCTTTACAGGCTTTTCTGCATTGCGCTTCGGAAGAAAATCGATTTTTATTGCCACCACATCCACCGTAGATAAATTTCTTACACTTTTTGGAGCTTGGATCATAATAATAAGAGGGAATAGAAGCTCGACAGCGACCTGGTTCCGGTTTCAAATGACAAATATCTAAAATAGTCAAAGAAAACACACAGTTAGTATACTTTCATTTTTTTATTGCAAATCTAAATCAGCTTGTTTATATAAAGGTGTACTGCTTATTTTTGTAGACATACATAGAGGATGAATGAGGTAAGTGTTGTGAGTAGAGGAACTATCTCAACTGCCAGTGATCATTTTATAAATGACCAGCAGTAGTGAAGAGTTTAACTATGCAGTGTCTCCATTATTAAAGTGGATTCTATTAGCCTGCTTACCTTATGAATAACTTTTACAGTTCGAATGCCTGACTTTTCTTTTTTGATTACAGCTTGATTCCACACCGTATTTTCAGTACAGGTATGGAATTTTCAGGATGGATATCGGTAGCCCAAATTTTGCAGGCCAACCATAGATATCGGGTGTGCGCTGGCAGGGGATCTAACCCCGGACCATGTGCATAGTCGGCGAGAGTCCTAACCACTGTGCCACCTCCAGAAATTCCTGTTTTTGCAGTATCTGAGTGCAGAAGATATTCAATAAGGCATCTTGCGTTTCGTATGCGTAACTCATAGTTGTTTCCCTCAATTTTGAACTTCTTTTTTGGCTTGTCTGGTTATTATTTTGATCTCACAGTGCTGCACTCTAATAAACACGTTTCTCAGCTGCACAGCGACAAAACTAATCCTTACAAACCAACTATAGAAAATTAATCTAATGCTCACTAGTGACTTGCTACAGGATGGAGTTTCCTGGAGATCTAGTGAGAAGTCGTGACCAGTCACGTCCATCAGTCCATCCAATTACGTATGAGGATGGATTTCCCACCGACGACATTGGTTAAGGGTAGAGCTAAATCACGAATTGGTGGAAGTTAGAATTCATGGGTTCGAACTTTGGCGGCGGGTGCGTACTGCCGATGATTTGCAAACTAGGATGAAACAGCTGTCCCTTACTTCCTGGTTTTCAATGGTTCTCTAACTGATATCAATCCGTGATCAACTCATGGAAAACAAATTTAATCCTTACAAATCAACTATATAAAAGACTTATATGTACCAGACAGGTTTTGTTATGAAATAGTACATCTGTCAGGAACTGTTGATGGCATGGTGTTACTTATTTAAGAGCTGAACGTTCTATTCATGTCAAAGGGCTACGAGCGATGCTTAATTCCAATTTTTACAGAAATGTTTGTATTAGGACGGACTAAATATAATTGTTAATCGTAAAATCATGGCGGATGCAATCAGTTGGATATTGATTATTTATTTATGCTTTAAATTTATGTGGATGTGTAAACTATATACATTAGATATTGTAAATAATAAAGTTATTGTTGTCGCAGTTTTCTCAGTTAAATCTAACTTCCATGTGTCCACTCAGTGTGGGAAATTTTTCTGGGTGATCGGTTGTCTGGAGGTGCCTTATAGTCAGGATAGACAACAACCAAAAAGTCACTAACACTCTATTAAAACAGTTTGGTGAGTCTGAGTGGGAACACCATAATTCAGTTGGATCTAGTTGCATCCAGCTGACCAGTGCAAACAAGGACTAAGTGTGCGTCTTAGATTCCGCTACCAGCCATCAGTAGTCAAGTAACTTCAGCTGGGAAACAATGGAAATACCATGGAATCCGTTGCAGGAGACATTATTCCAAAACATGACTGATCAATTTATCTTAAAAATATCAACAAGAAATCACCGGTACAAATAAATGATGGTTGTAGGCAGTAAAGTTGACGCAGTTGCACAAAAATGGGCGAAGATTGACTAAATAGTGGTTAAAATGGACACGATTTTAGGAAAATGGTAAGACTGGTAATATACTGGGAAAATCTTGGTTAAATAATGGTAGGAATGGGAAAAATTGTTTAAATAATGCTCAAAATTGGAAAAATTATGTCATATAACCAAAACTCGCCTTATTTTCCCTTACTATTGGCCATGCCAGTTATTATTTACCCATCATTCACCCACTTTTAATATTTTTGTTCGATTTGAGAGAACAAACTCTTAGACTTAAGATGAATATCAACAAAAAAGATCTATTATTTAGGCTGTCAGAGATGTCCTTAGGTCGTCGGATTATTATTCGTTTGTGTTGGATAACTACTGCAAATGAAGTAGAAAACTGAACCAGAATAGGACTCGAAGCAGTGACTTGGAAATTATGAAGAGAAGAGGATAGGAGTGCCATAAATGATTCACAATCTCTGTAGATTTGTGAGGATATATCTCACTCATTAGAATCGTTTTCTACCCAACTTCAACCTGGGCATCTTAGTGGTATCCCCAACCCTTACACAATAGGTGTGACTCATAGCCTTCAACATGAAAAACACTTTCCGGTTAACTTGATTCTAACTACTAACTTTCAGCAACTGCATGCGTTATACACCTCGTTCTGAAGTCCTAACTGTTAAACGACAAGGGATTATGTAGCTAAAACTGAATGGATGGCAACATGAACAAAAGTGGCCTAGAACTCATCTTAAACATACATAAAATCGTTTATACATGGGTTACCAATAAAACCCCTTAAGTTAACATATTAATAATATGGAACAGAAACAACTCTGTGCACTTTTCGTACCAATTATTATTAGACACTAAATCGGCACCAACATTCGTTGATTGGAATCACAAGTAGTTGATTCGCCGATCCCAACACTGTCGGTTGAAGTTAGTAAACTGAGAATGAGGTTAATAATGACGCTGTTGGTTAGACGGGACAATCGACTCAAATAAATCTTTCATACCTACTGGAAATAACAACAATAATGTTTGAAACCACTAGAGATTTCATGACAGTCATTAAAATTACAAAGCAGATTTTGTGGAAAAATCACGGGTCGATAAAGAGAAGGAAACCAGGCGGTTTTTTGCCTACAAACCATATACAAATATTGCATTTTGTTTGCAGGGAAGAACAGTATTTAAAATGAACGCCACTTACCCTTAGATTTTTCACAGTGTTGCATTCTCCACAATAAGACCAAAGTGAGAACTACACAGAATTGTTTGAAAAGCATAGTAATGCGAATAAGAAGTCTGTGCTCTGTTTGAATGAAGTGTGTACAAATCTCGCTTATATATATATACATATTTGAGTATAAATAAACGCAATCATAATATATCCAGACCTTGACATAAACCTGACAGCTAATATGACAGGAGAAATGCAAGACAATTGCATGTTTTGATAGATATATTTCACTAACACATAAATATCATTATTTCATTTGACCTGATCAATATCTTTTAACACTTAAGACTTTCTTTTGACATAAGATTTGAAGTGTTTTTTTCCCCGTGTACATACTGTGCTTAAGAGTCCCTGTCAAAAGTGCATGTTTACCTGTATAAGTGACTATCGATAACATGGCATAAATAGTCTTACAAAGTCAGATTAATAGTGGGTGGTATTCAGTATTAAATGAGTTTATTTGATATAACTAACGGTGCACTGTGTCAAATCTTGTCATATTAAATAGAAGTAAAAAGGTGAATTACTATTTGGAGTGGACGTGTTGTCCCTAGCTGTAAAATTTTAGAGTCATTCTAGGTCAGTGCCAGAATTTCATGATGTATTTTACTATATCAACCTCACCTAGTTTACAAGTCTTCTAGCCGGTCATAAGTCCAGGAAGAGAGCGTAGGTTGGGCGTGGGGTTAGATACCCTATCTCAGAAAATCAATCCAATCGCTACAAAATCTTCGAAGCACAACAGAAATATGAAAAGCAAACTAGTTCTTCGCTAGAATCGGTGAGACGAAATGACGTGGGTTGGTGAGAGCCTTCGGGAAACCAGTCAGCCAGCTGATGTATCTTCTATTGATGAAAGTAAAACATAAGCATTGAGACGTGGAATATTCATACAATTTTGGAGGCTGGGTAGGCTGTCCAGATTGCCGGAGAAATTAGAAGATACGGTAAGGAAGTTCTAGGAATCTGCGAGAACAGGTGGAATGGATATGGACTATCGAAATTATTAATTGGAGAGTCAATAATCTACTCCGGTCACCGAGATGACAACGACAAGTACATTGAAGTGGTGGCTATCATGATGTCACCATCAGCAGCCATAGCTGATATGCATGTGGTGGGAACTAATCTCCTCCTGCAGGATAGTGACAGCAAGATTCAATGACACGCGCCTATCAACAACTTGGAACAAGAGAAGAAGGAAGATTTCTACAGACAACCGCAAATAGTAATGGACAAAATCTCAAATGGCAACATCAAAATCCTAATGGGCGATATGGATGCCAGCCGAACTGGGAGTAGACAATACAGGAAGAGAATTCACCATAGGTCGAGAGTCTCTCTCGGTGAAATGAATGAGAACGGAGAACTCTTCACAGACTTTTGCGGCTTCAGTCATTTGGCGATTGTAGGTAGCGTGTACGAGCATACGGATATGCTATGAACAAGGCGACATGGATTACACCTGACTGATATACCGGAAATCAGTGAGACTTCATGTCAGAGCTGCTCAAGAAAGTGGAAACGTAGCTAGCCTGCTGGATACAAAGTCGAGAAAAGGGGTGTTTAGACCATTATCTAGTTCAAGGAGTGTTGAAAATCAAGCTGAAAGCCTTCACAACAACTAGAGACAGACCACTGTAATACAGGTTAAACGCTCAGAAATTGAAAGACGAAAATACAAGGGATACCTTCACTGCTGCCATCAGATCAGAGCAAAGTGGGGGACACTATCTAGCAGCACTCAGGAGATCTGTGTGGAAGAAGATTGGAACTCTCTGAAAGTGATGTTTAAGGAAACGTGTACAACCGTGTTAGGAAGAAGGAGGAGACAAGACAAGGAATGACTGTTTACGTGCACCTGGAAGCTAATAGAGGAGAGGAGAGAAGGATAGTGTAAGAGAAGATGAACCAATGCAAAGATGAGCAACAGAAGGAGAAGCTGAGTTCAATGTACACTGCACTGAATAAAGAAGTGAAGAGTGTTAGGAAAGATAAAAGACAATTCTACGACATATTAGCAGGTAATCAGGTTTCAGTCGGGGGAAAATCATCACAGATGGAATCAATAAAAGATGTGCCTCAAACCTTCATCAACCTCATTCAGCAGCTATACGACAATGCCTCGTACCAGATGATTCACAGCGGAAAACTCAGCTAAGCCCCCGAAAAGAAAACAAAAGTAAGACAAAGCTGATTGTTATTACATATGGTATTCCTAATTGTGATGGACTGGGTTATGCGGGAGACTGTAGGCTGCGAGAAGACTACCATACCTTGAACGAGCATGAAGACTCTAAAAGATCTAGACTTTGTGGACAAGGTATATCTAATGTCGCACAAACTCGAAGATCGACTGGCAAAAAACAACAAGCTGACATTAGAAGCAGCAAAGACAAAACTTCAAGTGAAAATAGAAAAGATACAGGTGATGAAGATAAACAACCAACCAACAACGAGAAGGACCAATCCCTATCAAAGGAAGAAATTTGAAAGAGGTCACTTCCTTCACCTTTCTAATCAGCGTGGATGAGGATATCAAAACCAGACAGAATCGGAAAGGTAAGGCACACCTTCATCACTCTGAAATCAGTTTGGAAATCTTCTGCACTCCTCAGCATAAAAAATGAGAAGACCGTCAAATTACATGACGCGCGAAGCCAGCGCTCGATTGGAACCCATTTGGGAAAAGACGAGTAGGGTATGGCTCTGAGGGTGACATGGAGGAGGTCGTGTGAAGAGGAGATGAGAGACTATGGCCAATCGAGGGACCAGCTAAAGAGGACCGCAGAAAATAGGATAAAGTGAAGTTCTGTCGAGGCCCTATAATCTACTCGGAAGCCATGGCAACAATATTAATAATGATACAGTATTACAACTAATCATTTAGGCTGCTTTAGTGCTTTAGATTTTTTGTACAAACTTTCCATTACTAGTCTGTTTGGAAATACTGTCTATTTGTTGCTTCTGTTATTCGCTTCCATAATGAAAGTTCGTTGCGAGTTGGTCCTGGATTTCAGCAACTTTATTTCCCGCATAATTTCAATATGAATTTTTCCTATGATGTCTCCCAACGTATTTAGATGATTTTATCTTTATGGAGAAGTTGAAACAGGATTGTCTCAGTAGAAAATTTCTGATTTAAATTTCTATATTTCAGAAATCTTTGTTAGTGTGTAAATATCAGATATTTTAAATATATCTTCGGACAAATCAATAAACCTATACAGATGAGCTTTACTAAACTGACATCCTGCTCAATAACTGTATGCCATCGTAGGATAGACTGCCTTGTCAAATAAAACAATTTGAATAAGGTGGTATATATATATATATATATATATATACATATATATATATATATATACATATATATATATATATGAACATCAGTTCATTTATAATACTGTTGAATATTCATTATAATAAAGGTTTTTGTATTTCCCAATGAATGAAAAACAAAACGATATTGTTTTTACTGACGTTTCGCTATTTAATGCTAATAGCTTTATCAAAGTATTATTAAACCGGAATTTACAAATCTCAGCATATATATAACAAACAGTTAGGGGGTGAGAAAATAGACATAGGTCAAGTTAAAGGGACATATTGAAAGTAAAAATAGCGATGAAGATAACTATACCAAATAACAAAGGTAATAGTATGTCTGTTATGATATCGAAATAAAATTTACTAACTTGATCATCGTTCGTCTGTCTGGGGCATTTTTTAGTTGTTAAGTTGGTGAATTGGTAAAGATAACAAAATCATCATGTGTAGATTGTTGGATTTGATAAGTGTATAAGATTATAAAAGCAGCGTGTGTTTACATAATGAAAGTGCTTATCACATTCGTGTTGGTTTTGTCACTTGATGGGGGGAGGGAGGAATGATGGACTAAAACAGAATCTGACCTGGTTACAACACCTCCCTCCCCCCCATCAAGTGACAAAACCAACACGAATGTGATAAGCACTTTCATTATGTAAACACACGCTGCTTTTATAATCTTATACACTTATCAAATCCAACAATCTACACATGATGATTTTGTTATCTTTACCAATTCACCAACTTAACAACTAAAAATGCCCCCAGACAGACGAACGATGATCAAGTTAGTAAACTTTATTTTGATATCATAACAGACATACTATTACCTTTGTTATTTGGTATAGTTATCTTCATCGCTATTTTTACTTTCAATATGTCCCTTTAACTTGACCTATGTCTATTTTCTCACCCCCTAACTGTTTGTTATATATATGCTGAGATTTGTAAATTCCGGTTTAATAATACTTTGATAAAGCTATTAGCATTAAATAGCGAAACGTCAGTAAAAACAATATCGTTTTGTTTTTCATTCATTGGGAAATACAAAAACCTTTATTATAATGAATATCATATACCCAATGCCCAAATTTTTTCAAACCGTTAAAAGTGAACTTGGTTTGGACATATATACTGTTGAATAATTTAAAATCAAATTTTCATGCATTCAAATGGAATGCCGTTTCTACTCTTAGCTATTGCATGGAGTATGTATTGTTGTGCAAGTTCTGAAGGTGACAATTGATTCTGTTTTACTTATTATTGTATCACTAAATTGTAATATTAACTTCTTTAATAGTGGAAACGTCTAGTATACCCAATTAAAATTGAGTGACCCTACAGCTTTCACTGGTGTTCGTCTTCGTTTTGTTCTCTGATCTGGTCGATTTCATTGAGAAGCTTTCGTTGTCCTCATTCTAGACAACATCTTCAGAGCAGGTTGTAGTATGGCAAGAACTTATTCGAATTCTCCATGAATGATGATGATATAGGTGTATCTCCTGACAACCTCCTTTGTCGTGATTGGTTTTTAATTTACGTCTCTCTTGGTCATTTTTATTGACTTGAAAATTAGACTTTCTTGTCGTGTGATTTGCTTTTTATCAGTTGGTTAATTTGGTCTATAGTAATGTGTTTGTTAATTGCTGATTTACCTGAGTACCAGGATTCTAGAAATTCCCTGACACTTTTTGTATTTTCTCTGTTTAAATTTCTACATTATCCCAATTGAAATCCATCTTTTTGATTATCTATATGCATCGATTTGAAAGAATACGTAACATGTCTTTTTAAAGTTAATTTATGTCCTTGAATGTGGACTCGGACGGGACTACCACTTTGACCGATGTTGTGTTTATCACAGTTCATGCATGCAGTTTATTTTGTAAATGGTATTGATCTTATCTTCTTTTTCTCTGTTGGATCTTTTGGTTTGCACAATATCGAATGAAGTGATTGTGCTGGCTGGCTGGCTTGTGTGCTATATCTATTTCAAATGGTCTCTTTGTATTCTAGCTGTTATTTCTGAGATATTTTTTAAAATATATGATAGGATGAATTTCTTGTGGTCTTTGATGATGCTTCCTTGCCGGTATTATGGCATTATGTTTCAAAAGTCTTGCTGAAGGATGAGTAAAATAAATAACTTAAGTCTTCTTTGAGTCAATGGATAATCTTGACAACACTCCAACCTTTTTGTATAGAGAAATAGTTTATGTAGCCAACACTATTAATAGGGTCAGAAGACAAGTATATTGCACGTTTCTGCTGTAGATTATGTCAAACCATATTCATTGGATACTTTAAATCATCGTTTGAAGAGACAACACCGTGTTAAATTTTACGATGATGAGATATATGTGACCAATACAATAGCAAAATTTCACGAAATTTCTGTGATGAAAAGACTAAGGAAAATTGTGATACTCGTCTGAGGCAGTTGGCCTGTATACTACTAAGAGGAGAGCAACAGCAACCAAGGTGTTATAGTCTAAACTCGGAGCATTGGTAAATTACATCAATTTTCTTAATTGGATCTATTAGGTCCTTAAGCCAAAAAATTTTACCTCTGAGGCAATTAGTTAGTTTAAATGCCTTGATAATTTCAGCTTGATTGATCCCACGTAAGGCATATGATGTTCCTTCTTTGTACGGCAATACTGCAGAGACTTTGAATTCTATGACATTTCTGTTATTTTTTGTCATTTTCACTGCTAACCTTATCTTTTCTATGGGTCTTCATCCATTTCTGAGTAAATTTCGGTGGGTATTTATTCAGATAAACGTATCTGATATGGGATTACATTCTACCACAGTGCCCAAGTTCTTAACTTATCTAAGTGATTTTCCTTTTTTCATTGGAGGATAACATCTTGACCATTAACCGGTGAGCAGCGACTAGCAGTGGAATCCAGGATGCGCATTTTGTCCTATTTTGGACTCGTCAACTGAATGTACTAGAATTCCCCAGCGAGTGATGGTGATCCCATCGAGGCTCTAACCCAGTGCCCATAGTTTTAAACGTTAAAGCGTTATCCACTAGACCATCTGGACCATGAGAGTCACCTCTTGTGCAACGGGTCTTATTAATTACTTAATTCAGTTTTAGATTATCCCGCATGTTGATTGGACCAAAGTGGTCTAGTGGATAATGCTTTGGGGTATGAAAATATGGGCACTGGGTTCGAGCCTTGGTGGGGACATCATCACCCACTGGGGAATGCAGGTACATCCTGCCGTCAGTATTGTTCAAGATATCAGTAAACCTGTCTGTCCATAAGATACCGTGAGGATACCATAATCAATTCAGTTTTCGAAACCGAGTTTAGGAATCTGTCTAGTCTAATTAGTATAGTCAAATGCAGTCAGTGTTAATACACGGGTACATACCATATCCTGGGGCTTTCGCACGGCTTTCGATTAGGTTTCTCATTCAGGCCTTCTGACAAGGGTAGGTGATTTTCAGTAAGATAAAGTGGTGACAGACTGGATTTAGGACTTTCTCGGGGATATAGAACAGAGATTAAAGGGTAACGGTGTCCTATACTCATGATCATGGATAAAGAGTGCCTTGTCACATCGTACCAGTCCGCGCACTTTTCTTGCTTTATGTAAATGAGACAGTCGTAATACTAAAATCACCCTGTTTAGTCTTTGGCAGTGGCATTTAGCTCCTGAAGGGTAACTACATAGACAGCAAGCAACTTAATTCACAAGGAAATTTAGACCTATTCGCTGAATGGTGTAAACATACGACTTTGAAAATTGACATAAGCGTCAGTGTTGCCATACATAACAGCATGCGTAGCTAATTAATAACCAGCGTTACTGTATTGACAACTTACGAGTATAACGATTTAAGAGTAATTTTAAGCCATCAAGTGAAGATCTGAGCCAACTGTAGATGAGTGACTGCGAAAAGTTTCAAAATATTATAGGCTTCTCACAAGAACTTTGTAAGCTTTGATGCTGATATGTTTCATATATTATACCACACCTATTTGAGACTGCCAATGTATCCAGAGAGATCTATAGACTGCCATTTTATTTATTTTATTTCTTTATGTCCCCACTGCAATATAGAACCTCAAACTAGAGCTTTGAAGTTTGATTATATTATTATTGTTTCCTTTAATTCCTAGAGGAACATAGGGCTTCACTCACACGTCTCCGTTGCATTCGGTTCTCTGCTAGAGTCTTCACCTGGATCCAAGTCTGCCCACACGTTTTCATCTCCTCTTCACATGACCTCTCCAAGTCACCCTTGCACTGACAACCAACTCGACGCTCCCCTTTCGGGTTCCACTCGAGCAATGGCTTGTCTAGTGATGTCACTTGATGGTTTCCTCAGAGTATGGCCAATCCAATCCACCTCCATTTCTTCCTGCCTATTTGTTTCACAATCGGTTCCTGCTGTGTTGGTTCGCTCATTGCCAGAGATCTCTGTTGCTGATCTTTTCCGGCCGGCCATCTGATCTTGAGTATTGAGCGAAGACAACTGTTAATGAAGGTCTGTAGTTTGTTTGAGATGCTCTTTATGACGCGCCAAGTCTCTGATCCGCATAGTAGCACTGACTTCACATTGGAGTTGAAAATCCGGATCTTATTTTCATTTTCATGCTGAGTGTTGTTGACCTCCACACAGACTTGAGAGTAGTGAAAGCTTGCCTTGCTTTTCCGATCCTTGCTTTGATATCCTCGTCAGTTTCGCCTGTAGTTGAAACGATGCTTCCGAGGCAGGTAGGTAAAGAGGTTGTTTCTTTCAGGTTCTTCCCATTTATGCTGATTGTTGTCTGTTGTTGTTGCTGCTGTTGGTGGTGTTGCTCAGGAATCTTCATCACCACATCTGTTTTCTCTATGTTCACCTGAAGTCCTATCTTCTCTGGATGCTTCTTCTGCCAACTTGTTGCTTTTCGCTTGCATATCTTCCAGTTTGTGGCAAATCAGACATATATCATCGGCGAAGTCTAGATCCTCCAAGTTTTTTGTGTGAGTCCATTTTATGCCCGTTCCGTCATTGTCCGCTCTTTGTCGCATTATCCAGTCTACTGCAATCAGGAAAATCATTGGCGATAGTAGGCAGCCAGCTTGTCTTACTCCTGTCCTCACTTCGAAGGATTCCGTAAGTTTCCCGTTGTGGATTACTTGTCATGCAGCATTGTCGTACATCTGTTGGATGAGGTGTGTAATTGTCGGTGGCACCCCATAGTAGCGAAGTAGTTGCCAAATCACCTCTCGATCGACGCTGTCGAAGGCCTTTAAAAAGTCAACGAAGTTGAGGTAGAGAGCTGACTGCGAGTCAGTGCTCTGTTCAACCTTCGCTTTTCACCAGACTTACTAACAGCTTAGAGAGGTTTAGGAGTGCGTCGGCGGAAAATCGAACCTCGGACCATGTGCATGGTTGGTGAGTGCTCCACCGCTGGACTTCCGACGCTCTACAAGATAATATCCATCAAAAAATCAAGGATACCAGTATATGTTTCACAATACACCTCTGATAAATTAAATGTCAATAACCACATTAAATTATCGGAAACGACACCATAGGCTGTTATGAGCAGGGCGGATTACATAGTCACGTCAATAGGTTAGAATTAAGAAACCATTATTATTGTCACACGTATTAAAACACATAAAATGTGATTCATAGAAGGATGGCCTTTAACAAGTAACATGTATTAAAATGTATTAAATTTAAGGTACAATATGCACAAGAGAATAGCGTTTGTGTCTGCATTTTTAACGATCACACAATGACAGAGTTATGCATTAGGTAACACAAAACGATGAGAACAAAAATATAAATTAGAAAACACCCTATGGATTAACTGTTTCAGTTAGTAGTGACAAATATATTAAACTAATAATCACAGGTATTTTTTTTTTTGAATGCATAATTTGAAAATCCGTATCAATCGCCACTATCATCTTCATGGTAAATGAGGCCCAAAAAACCGGTGTTAATGCTTATTATTGGGTATTTTTACAGTTACACGCCTTTTCACAAGCTTCTTTTGAAGGGAATCGATTTCCATTGCCACCACATCCCCCATAGGTGAATACTTTACACGTGTTTGAGCTTGGATCGTAGTAGTACGACTGAATAGCAGCACGACAACGACCTGTGTCTGGCTTCAGTAGACAACCATCTGAAATATTCAAAGTTAAATTGAAATGTTACAGCAGGAGGATGGAAACTCTAATATGGATAAAATTTTATTTTGATAATATCACAGTAATATTTACTGATGACGACGTTTCGAGAACAAATTATTGCCAATCATAATCATATCAAGGCACTACTCACACAACTTTCTTGCTTCATTTATATATGTGAGTAAAAATTGATGATTAGACATTTTAATATAGTCAGTATAAGATAAAGTACATTCAGAAATAATATTAGTGTTATCAATAAAATTCAATAAGATAGGAAATAAGCTGTTTTTTTTTTACCGTAAAAATAAGCAACTTCTTAGAATGTTAGAATGTGAATTGAAGTGCATTTTAACATTATTTATTATCCTCCTCTGATTTGACTGGTAATAATATCTTCCATATCTCTGGTATTTGCATCGAGTCATTTCTGTCACATGTGTTGTTTTGGGTGTAGACTCGATGAATCAGGAATCAGTAATCAACCTCTCTCTTCATCTACCTATATTACTTTCTAGAATTTTGACTCTGTCCCACACAGTCTATTATGTGGTTGTGTGTTAATGCATGCAGTGCAATGTAGTACTAAGCTTTTTTCTAAATTGCTTATCTTCGTGGGATCAGTCATTCGAACCTCAGCCAAATTCTTATGTTCTGACAGGCAGTCTCACTTCTCCTGCCTGATCTACTAGTTTGACCTATGTAGTTGACCTCACTCACAGTGATTGTAAGGTGTTTTGTAAATTATATTATTTTGTTTAATTAGGTTAACCTACAGGGTCCTTTAGCCTACAGAGCTTGTCCTACCTGAATGAGTTTGTAGGTTTGGATGCCAACCTAATTCCCGCTTTATTGAAGACTAACGTATTAACCGCACATAACCGGGTTGTGTGCACCATGGTATTTTCAGTATGCCTAGAACACAAACTGTGCAATTTATGAGGTACTCAATTTCACTGAATCATATGTTACGACAATTTTAAAAGCTTGGGGAAAGAATATTCATTCTAAAGCTAGAAAAGCCCTTTTTCTGAATGTATGTATTTATTTTTACTTATTTTTATTTTTTTACCTTCACCTTCCCCAGTGGAACATAGGGCTTCAAGCTAGTGGCTTGAAGTTTCTGTAGCAGTGTTTATTTTACAGGATGGGGTTGCTAGCCTCATGCCCAACCTTTCCTCTTCACCAGCGTTATTTCTGGCTTAGCGAGGTAAAGGGGTGCATTGGCCGGGGATCGAACCCCGGACCATGTGCATGGCCGGCGAGCCTTCTAACCGCTATACCACCGACGCTGAATGTATGTGGCTAACTGATTATTAATAATGTCTATTGTACCGTCACCTTATTATAGATAAAGCAGAACCTCATGAATATCGCACCATTGCCTATAATACTACTAATAACCACTTAATTTCAAGTACATAAAGAAAATAGCGTTCGCCAGTGGCACAGAGGTAGAATGCTCGCCAACCACGCAGGTGGTTCGGGGTTCAATCTTTTGCCACCGACGCACTCCTACATTACCTCGCTAAGCCAGTAATAAGACTGGTAAAGAGGGAAGGTTGGGCTAGGTGACACTATCAACCCCATCCCGTAAAAATAAACACCACTGCAACCGAAACGTCAAGCCTGTAGCTGGAGGCCTTATGTTCCACTGGAAACGTAAATGGATAGAATAAAATAAAAATAAAATAGCAAAAATGAGTTACATAGGTTACCTTCACAGTCAGCGCAGAGATACATTTTGTACAAAGAAATCATGAAGAACAGCATGCAGAATTGTTGTGAAAGCATAGTGGTGCAAATCAGTTGACAAAAACCGGTTGATATATATGGACACTAATATCACGAATATCTCTATATATACATATATATGCAGGTTTTTTTTCGAATCATTACTTCAGTTAGTTATATAAACAGGTGGACGGTATAGTTGATTCCTCCAATGATTATATGTCTCCGACAACGTCTGCGAATACACCGACAATGGATCGATTTGACATGATCAATACATTTTCTAAATACCATTTAATGAAATTAAACTTCTTGACAGTTATTTGCCGAATCGGTCGTTCTCAATTTTATTTTCAAATATAATTCAATGGCTTTTTTATTTCTAAAAATATTGATGAGTTTACGCAAAGTTTGAAGTGCATAAACAGTTTTATTTTGAAGTAATTTGAATCCTCCGTTGGTGCAATATATTACATGTTTGGTTTGTTACTGTTGTAAATAACCGACATTTAGCAAGCTAAAGACATCAGTTTTACAGTATAGAGGAGGACTGAATAAAGAAAGCAACTTTAGATCTTATTAAGTCCACTGGTTCAGCGAATTCACACCGCCCCTTGGATGCCGAACTCGTCGTTTCCCTATTCCAGTTTCACTTGAGGATTTACCTGGTGCGCGCATTCATGTATCAAACTTCTCTGAGGATATCCAATCCATCTCCAGTTCCTTCTGGATATTTGTTGGCTTCATGGTTGGTTTTTTGCCAGAGGTACTTGTTGCCTATCCCTGATGAACATCTAACCTTCAGTATGCAGCGAAGATCGCCGTTGATAAAAGTTTGCACTAGTCTGCTGGAAATGCTTTTCGTGACGTGGATACGTCATCTCTGAATCGTATGAGACAGAAACTTGGTAAGCGGGTTACGGAAAGCATTTCCAAAAGGATGTTGCAGACCTTTATCAACAACCGCCTTTGCTGAAGCGATACTGAAAATCAGATGGCAGGCTAGAAGAATTAGCAACAGTAAACTGTGGGAACAAACGGACGTCTGAGAACCTATTGCTCAACAAATATTGCGAAGGAAATGGAGATACTGACATAGTTGTGGTCTCTGAGCTGGCTGATTTAATTCCGAATCTTTCGCTGTCTTCCTTCTAGACAACATATTCAGAACAGATTTTAGTATAAAATAAACGCATTTAAATTCTCCATGGACGATGATATAATTGTATCTCCTATTAACAACTATCGTCGTGGTTGGCTGCTAATTTAAGTCTCTATTGATCATTTTTGTTGAGTCACTTGGAATTTGAACTTTTTTCTCGTGTGATTTATTTTTTATCAGTTGGTAAATTCTGTGTGTAGTAATGCGTTTGTTAATCGCTAGGCGATTATCTTGAGTACCAGGCTTTTAGAAATTTCCTGGCATTTTTAGTGTTTCCTCGATTTCCCCGATCCATATAAGTTCATTTCACAGTGAAAACTGCTCTGAAGATATTGTATAGAAGGAAAACGAAGGATTCGCAATTAAATCAACTAGCTCAGGGAGCACAACTAATCCAAAATCATTCACATGAACTACAAATCTTCTGCATTATTTTAAAATGGATATGGATTGGACAACACTGAGCAGACCGTCGAATGACATCGTGCGCAATGTAGGCCCTCAAGTTCAACCCGAACAGGAAACAACAAGTTGGGCATATGGCCAAGGGTGACATGTGGACGATCTTGTGAGGAGGAGATGAAAGACTATGAACAACCGTAGAACCAGCTAAAGAGGAGCGAAGACAATAGGGAAAAGTGGGGATGTGTCGCTGAAGCCACTCGGAACCCAAGGGAGAAATTATTATAATAGTAAATCTGAGCCTACCTTTTCTACGTATCCAGTCGGGATTATGGAAGTGAAAGAAGAAATGCCTAGGCCATCCACCTATTATGTGGAGCACCTTGCATCAGTTGCCTCTCTAGCTGTTCTCAGGAGCACCTAACAGTGTTACTAAATATGGTTGTGGTAAAAAATCACTGACAGTTTGAGATAAGAACACGTGAAATAAACAGACCACGAAAGAAGAAATGCAGAATTCTTTTCTATCGCCTACTGTTTGTCTAGTCGGAATTTGGTATACAAAAGAGATAAGACGAGAAGCTACTACTATCCAGGCTAGGTATGGAATGCACTAATTCACAAATTCTGTATTGCATAGTACCTCTTAGGTTTGAGCTTTCGTTCTGTGTGCAAATATTTTTTCATCTCTAGTTTATTTCTCCAATTAAAGGCATCACGATCGTCGTGAATAGGTTGATCGTTACAATTATATAGAGGAATAACACATATAGCGTGTTCTTCTCTTCATCTTCTGTTAAAGCAAGAAGACAAAGACTCACAGTATAATGAATGTGAACACTTTTCTTTTGAGGCTTCTCCTCCTCTGCAGACAGCCGAAAATATACATAAGAATAATAAAAATAAGGAAATGCATTTTACCAAAAATTCTATTCATTAGGGTTATTTATATGCCTGAAGATAATAGTTTAGAGAAACAGCAATGAGTGAAGTGTGGTGGCTGACATATTACAGCTGACAACAAAAGAAATTATTTAAGTTTAGAAAAACATTGGAGAAGCTTTTGTCGATGGCTTAACAATAAAACACTAATTAATCGAAGCAAAACACGTAGTTCAGAGAAGAGTCTCTTTTCGGTGATTTCATTCACTTGGCTGTACAAGCGCAATTATATATAATTATTTTTGTATGCGATCTTGTACATTAGGTTTGCCAGGCAATAATAGAAATTTGTTGGGGTTATTGATTACTGGATTTTATCATGAACTGACATCAGTTAGAGAACCATTGGCAAACCTCGGATAGCTGTTTCGTTCCACCAGTTTGGGTCTCTTCATCAGTATACACCCACCGCCAAGTTTCGAACCCAGGTCCTTATGGTTACAAGGCGAGCTCGTAGACCACTAAGCCCTGGGACCCGATCCAATAAGCCATGAATTCTATTTTCGGCTAATTCACAACATAGTGCAATCACTAACCAATGTGTTCGGCGAGTATTTTTCCCACACCCTACCTACTGTAGCCTTCTAGTCACAACCTCCCACTAGAACCCACTAGGGTTGTTGTTATGTTATCGGAGTATTTTGAAAAATGTGGTGAGTAATCAAGTTGCTAAGAGTTGTCAAAAAACAAAGTTGTTAATGTTAGTCATTGTACAAGATGGAGTTGAATAAGCTTACTATGATTGCGTAATAAGATGAATAATTTAATGAGCGATTTGTAGTTAGGGTACATAAAGAAACAAAGGAAAATATGGAATTATGTAAGAGTTTTACAGATGTTCAAGAGTTAGAAAGAGTTAGAAAAACAAACAAACAAACAAAATTCGAGTTTGTAGAATTCAACAAGGCTGTCACCATGACAGTGGGGAATACTTTGACAATTTTATTTTGTATACACAACTCCAGTTTCCCCAACTGAATGGTTAGAGCTTCAGCAATGCGGAGGAGGCGAAAGCCTATTGCGTTTGTCAGATTCTTCTTCACTTTGTAGATTACTTTAATAGAGGCTTTTGTTGAGATGGAACGACGAGTGTTGGCGAGGTGATCGATTGTCGCACTTCTTTTAGGGCCACTACTTCCTTTCTGCGGCGGAAGTGTTCTTGAAACGTTCTAGGCATGATACGCATCGAATGACCAATTTACCCGGCTTCACAGCAACTGGTGAACTGATATATAAACACAGAAGTGGTCAGATGAGAGATCTTGCCCTTAAGGCTTTTGCAGACCAGTGGACGACTGCAGAACTCTACTCTTAGCGATGCTAGGAAGAATTTTATTCTCAAAGATGCTGAAATACTTCTTTTATGAATGTTACAGATTAATTCTTTAGAACTCTTACGTAATTCCATATTTTCCTTAGTTTATATGTGCATCCTGATAACAACCCACTCATCTTAACATGTAACGATAACATCCTTATTCAACTCCTCTTATGCATTGACTACTATTAACAGCTGTGATAATGACAACTTATCATCACTTTTATTACTACCCTCTTACATGAAAAATTGTACATAAATGAGGTCGTACAGCTAAGTGAGTGAAATCGCCGAAGAGAGACTTTTCGCTGAACTACGCGTTTTGTTTTCAGTAATGTCTGACGGGGGATTATACATGAATTAAAATACTAACTGACCAGCAACATACAGAAAAAGAATTGCGTGTGTTCATGCATTCATATCACTTGGTGAATTTGAATAAAGCAAGAACAACGGTGGTTTATGCAGAGTAATATGGTACCATCATTTATTTCATTGGCCACTCCTCACTTGCTCACAACCCAAAATAAATTATGAGGTTTATGTACAGAAACGTTTTAACATACTTGCTATAAGCGAGCACTAGCCAAAACTCTGTACTGTAGAACGAGGAGAATATGCTTTGCAAAGAAATTAGAGGAAGAATTTACGATTCTCGGAAAGGTGTTGAAAAACAACGGTTATCCTCAAAGATTCGTTAACAAATATGGAAGATGCGAAGGCTCAAACATCAAACAAATCATTGTTGAACAAAAGCCTGTCTTCATTCAACTAGATTTTACAGGTGAAAATATTGTAGCAATGGTCAACAAAAGACTGAGTACGTCACTAACCACAGCCTAACCTGCAGCTAAGTTGGCTCTCGTCTATCGAACAATATGCTCCTTGGTGCAGTTAAAAGTCGACAGATACCCTTCTCATGTTAACTCCAACTATGTATACAAATTTACATGTATCTGCGGGGGTAGTTACATTGGGAGGAAAGAAAGAAGAGCTCTAGACATGTGCCAAGAAGCCTATGTCTCAAGGGAACAAACTCTTATAATAGCGCTATTACCAGACAGCACTTCGATACGGGTCATGAGGTGGAAATCACGAAATCTTTTAAAATGATCAATAGACAAAATAACTCAATTTGCCTCAAGTCTGCCGAGGCAATCCCTACCAAACGCCTGAAACTGGATTTATGTGTTCAGAAAGAAGCACTCATCAGTCTTTCCTTGGTCATCTTGGTAACTGGATGTCTTTGACCTCTCTTTGGCTTTAACTTCGCCCTTCTAATATAGTGTAATTTTATTTGTCTTTTGTTTTTTGATTTGAGTTGAACTCAGCACATTGTTACTTAATTTATAAGTCAGTCAGCACCTTACGCATCTCTCGTCTTTATTACGTGACTCCTTTACCATTGTATGCATACATTTACTTTGTTTAAACTTGAACTGCCTGTGTAAAAAATACACAAACACAATTTTCTGAGCACTGTTCACTAATTACGGAACTTTCTGTCAACTGACACCATGAAAAATTTGCAAGTATGTTAAAACTTTTCTGTACATAAACTTAATAATAATTTATTTAGGCTGTAAGCAGCAGCTGATGAGAAGCCAACGAAATAAGCAATGATGGTACCATCTTATTCTGCCCAAATCACACTGTTGTTGTTGCTTTATTCAGATATTCTTTTCCACGAATTTTTCTTCAAGTTCTGGCGTCACGTGTCCATGTTAGCTACAAAAATCATCGTTATTGACAACACTGTTGTTTTTTAACAACATCGAATTATCGAAATAGAGTGAATGTGTAAGAGTCGCTTGTGTCTAGCAGTGGCGCTGTTAAAAGCGTTTTTTCCCTCGAGCCTTTTCGGCACATGTGTAGAAAATCGGAGGTATGCAATTCTTTGTGTTCTCCCAATGTTACTGCTCCTGCAGATACACATAAATTTGTATACACAGTTGGAGTTAACATGAGAAGGGTATCTGTCGACTTTTAACTGCACCAAGGAGCATATTGTTCGATAGACGAGAGCCAACTTAGCTGCAGAATAGGCTGTGATTAGTGACGTACTCAGTCTTTTGTTGACAATTGCTTCAATATTTTCGCCTTTAAAATCAAGTTGAATGAAGACAGGATTTTCCCCCACTGTGATTTTTTCATGTTTGACACTAATAAATATAGATGTGAAGGCTCAGTGTCATCAGTGATTATCTGTCCTCATGTCCAGCCCGATGAACCCTACCGGTCATGACTTCTCACCAGAACTTTATGCAACTTTTTCCTGCAGTTAGACACCACCAAGCATTTGATTATTTTTCAAGTGTTATTTGTAAGGATCTGATTGCCTTGAAGTTACATCACGGAATGATATCAGTTAGAGAGACGTTAATTCCTAGGGAGAGCTGAACAATTTCGCAGATTCGAAGATTCTCCAGTAAAAGGTTAGAAACAGTTGAATTATTCTTTAATTTAAGCGTGTTAGAAGTGAAAAATTTCGAAAAAAGGTCCTGTACTCTACAGACCAGCTGTCTTTAATACATCGGCTTCATGAATCCCTAATCAATTGTAAATTGTAACGAATATATTGTACACTTCGTTTTGTAATATACGCAACATGGCATATTCAGTCTTCTTGGAACATTCGACTCATATAGAATATTACATTTACTGACGCACCCGTAAAATAGTTTACATACAAGTCTGACGTGATACATCACCTAACCAAATCGAGTAAGTCTACCATTTTTATCTTTTCGCTGGTATTAGCTACAACACATATCAAAGGTGGAAGTAAATATATTAACGCCTTTGTAAACACTGCAGTAAATCTAACGTGATATATTACCATTAGCTTTTCTGAGCTGCATAAAATGCACAATGAGATCAGTAAATAAGAGGTAAGATACTGTCATTACTATTCTTTTTGTGAAAGCGGCTTCACCTGGCTCGATTAGAGGACGGTACAATCAAAAGAAGTTTAAGACAGAGAACCTACACTAGCTTGTCAGCTTACGCATTTATTTTCAGTTATGTACCTTTGGAATTTAAACACAGTTTGAAAAAGTGTTTGGTTCACCAAGCTAAAGAAATCTGCTGTAATGTCTATCTTAACGAAGAACTCAAGAGTAATAGAGAGCTAGCTAGCTACTCAGTAAAGAATGGAAATCGAGAAACGCTTATTGATAAACAGTATGAATGTAATAATCTGCTTGTTTGACTTCTTCGGTGGAGTCAGTAACTCTGGATTTGTAGACACAACTTTTCGTGGTTAAGCAAACGATTGGCAAGGTATATGCGTAGCTGTGTTTTAATTCATCCCGTATAGAGTGAACATAGATTCGATGCTAAAAAGGCTTTTAATGCTGTCTACCGGATTCCAACTAATCTTAATTTTGCCTTGCTAGTTCATCTTTTACATAAAGCTGAATCCTTTGGAATCCACCTGAATAAGTTTAAATTATGTGTTCAGAAGAAGTTCGTAGAGATGTTTTCTATACCTTGACTGTCATTGCTTGACTGTAAATGTCTGATAGTTTCACTTTTGTTCTGACAGTACAACTGAGCATGAAATAAAAGCTCTGAAGGATATTTTATCTAAGAATGGATATCCTGAGAAGTTTATTAATAAATACTCTAAAGAAATGAGCCCTTGCAAAACAATTCAAACAGTTCCAAAGAAATCTGTCTATATGCGTTCGCCATTTAGAGATGACGTACATGAAGTAGTCAAACGAAGACTCGATAAAGCTATCATGAAAACTTATTATGCTACAAAACTTGTTTTCCTTAACACCACCAAACGAGTGCTTCAATAATCTGGGGAAGACCAGTCACCAATCCTGGACACTTTAAACTCTCTGTATCTGTTTGAGTGTGTTTGTGGAAGCAAATACATAGGTCCTACAGAAAGGTGATTTTCTACTCGTATGATGAAGCATATGCCAAAATGGTTGAAAACAGCTGAATGTAAAGTGCCAAAATCCTCAACAAAAAAACATCTTGTGGACTATGGACATGATATCGATGCTGTCAAGTCATTCACTATTATCAGCAGACAAAGAAACAGAAAGTTGCTTGCAACTGCAGAGGTTTGCGCAATTCGTGCTTATAAACCAGGTCTCTGTGTACAAAAGGAGATGGTCGTCACTCTGAATCTACCATGGTAATACGTTTTACTTATTATTCTACCTCTTATTATTATTGATTCATTTAAAACTATCCTTTATCAGTAGCATTATCTTGACTCGCTTCAACACTATTATTATTATTATAACTATTAGTATTGATATTACTCTGTTTTCAATGCTTCATATATTCTCTAATGACTGATTGTTTATCTAAGTGATGTATTTGAAGCGTAATGCATTTTATTTTAATTTTAATCTCTCATACTCCCTCTCCCCTTATCTATTTGAACATGACCGAGAAAACATTCGCACCTGTCTTTCTGCATGATTAATTCAATGTAGTTTATTTGCTTATCAGTCTGATATCTCTTATTGTAATTTCAATAGTATGTGTATCCGTGTATGTAGAGTATTCAGCTGACGAGTTCTACCGAGATTTGATGAATTCATTAAATCCTGCTTTATTAACCTTTGTTGCTTGTTTTCAAACATACTTTACTGCTATACTCATGAGAGACTTGGCGCCGCTTCACGTAGGGCACTTCGAACAGCTGTCTTCGCTCAGTACTTTTCTCAAGATCAGATGACCAGAAAAGATCAGCAACAGGAATCTCTGGGAGTGAACCAACCCGGCAGGAACCAGTTGCGCAACAAATATGCAGGAAGAAATATAGATGGATTGGCCATCAAGGGAGGGATATCACACGCCAGGCCATCGTTCGAGTTGTGTGGAACCTGAATGGGAAGCGGCGAGTTGGTTGGTCGTCATTGCCAGGGTGACATGGAGGAGGTCATGAGGAGATGAGATGAAAACCTGTGAGCAAACGTGGAGCCAGATGGGAAAGTTGGTGGAGAACCGAACGCAATGGAGTTGTGCGTATGAAGCCTTATATTCCTCTAGGAACTAAAGGAAACAATAATAATAATAAGTCTTTTACAAGTTACTATTATTGTTTTAACTATCTTTAATTGTTCAATTTAATATTACATTTCTATTCATATTATCACTCATACATGTTTGTGAACTGTAATTCCATTGATCTTAACAACACCATATTATTTAAACAAGAATATCGGTGCTATCAATAACGACTACTGTATTACAATGTATCACATTCAAAGTACAATATACTAATGAACAGAATTTATGTCTACATATTTAGAGACACTATAATAACAGGTTTAAGTATAATGTAGCAAAAAGCGATGGTGAACAAGAGGAGAACATGCTTTGGTTTACTGATGATGGACATCGAGGTGATTCTTACAGATATTTCACATGAATGCATATCATAAAATGGCTGTGTGACTGTGCGATCAAAAATTAAGGAACAGCTACAAGACTTAATAGAGGTTTTCCGTCTTTACATGCACTTTCACAGGCTTCTTTTGAGGCGAATCGATTTCCATTACCGCCACAACCACCATAGATGAATTTTTTGCATTGATTTGACCTTGAATCATAATAATATGAAGGAAAAGAGGCTTTACAAGGACCAGCATCTAGATTCAATTGACAGATATCTAAAAACAGAAGTAAAAACAGAGCATAGAGTGTTATAAAATTATTTGTAAATTAATTTGAAATATATATATTTAATGACTGTATTAGGTGTGGATGTTCAGTCGTTCTGAAAAGCGCAGTAGTCGCAACAATCTGAACCGAGTTCAATCCAGCCAACATACTTGATTGTTAAGCTAGCTAACGTAACTTCATATCGCTCAAAATCCCTTGTTTTTGAACTGATCTTGAAAGCTTACCAACAGTTAACCGCGTGCGTCGGTGGCACAGTGGTTAGGACTCTCGCCGACCATGTACATGGTCCGGGGTTCGATCCCCTGCCGGCACACACCCGATATCTATGGTCGGCCTGAATTTGGGCTACCGATATCCATGCTGAGAATTCCACACTTGTACTGAAAATACGGTGTGAAATCAAGCTGCAAATAAAAAAAAAAAGAGTTACTGTAACAGTGAAGTCATTACACCCTTTATGCACCTGACGAAAATCCGTTGATTGAAGCCATTCACTTGTAAATATTCTTTGACCGTCACTTATCCCACTCAATCCCATACACGCATACTGAGAATGAGAACGAGACTGAAATGACTAGTGATGTATTATCTTGAGTAAGAACTCAAATACTGCTCAACGACCAGCTTAATAATTTCTGAATGTGTGCATGTTGTTTGGTGAAATTTCGATTCCATGCATATACTACTCAAATGATATTTCAATACATTATGATTCAAGATAACCTCTTATTTATTACGAAACTTGGGGTATACATGATTTTTTTAATGAAGTGAGGTGTCATTTAAAAATTTGACTTCGAGGTAAAGAAAGTCCAACAACAGCGGACAATAATCAGCAGAAATGGAAGGAACTTGAAAGAAACAACTTCCTTTACCTATCGACCTGGGAAGCATTGTTTCAACTACGGGTGGAATTGACGAGGATATCAAAGCAAGGATCGGGAAAGCAAGACAAGCTTTCACTGCTCTTAAGTCTGTGTGATCAACAGCACTCAGCATGAAAATGAAAATAAGATCCGGATTTTCAACTTCAGTCTGAAGTCAGTGCTGCTATACGAATCAGAGACTTGCACTGCGCGTCATAAAGAGCACCTGAAACAAACTACAGACCTTCATTAACAGTTGTCTTCGCTCAGTAATCCGCTCAAGATCAGATGGCCAGCCAGAGTTGATCAGCAACAGAGATCTCTGGCAATGAGCGAACCAACACAGCAGGAACCGATTGTGCATCAAATAAGCAGGAAGAAATGGAGATGGATTGGCTGGCCATACTCTGAGAAAACAAACCATCAAGTGACATCACTAGACAAGCCATTGCTCGAGTGGAACCCGAAAGGGAAGCGGCGGCGAGTTGGTCATCAGTGCAAGGGTGACTTGGAGGGGGTCATGTGAAGAGGAGATGAAAACGTGTGGGGAGACTTGGAGCCAGGTGAAGGCTGTAGCAGAGAACCGAACACAATGGAAACGCACGGCTGAAGCCCTATGTTCCTCTAGGAATTAAAGGAAACAATAATAAATAATAATAAGTCTAAACTGTTGGTTCACCAATTAGTGATCTCCGATAAAACGCATTGTATCACTGCCATATTACAGTTAATGGAGTACTGTCTTATTCATCGGTATCCTTGAACACAGACACTGTGTCATTTCTGGAGTAGACAAAAATTTTGTAAAGCAAAGCGCCAACAATTACTTTCACACTCATCACAGAGAAACACTTTCCAAAGCGACATCAGAAGAAGTAATGAGCAAGACAGTCTTGAGGGCATGGTGTAGGGAATATATTTCTACACACAAGTTTATATATATATATATTCACATTATGTTTATACTTACGTGAATATAATTATGACATCACACCGACAGTTGTATTCATAGGAAGAGTTATATATACAATAATGGTTGATTTCAAAACGATTAACTGCCTAACAATCTTGAAGAACACAAAGACGCCGAATTTATTAGGCAAGATCGAAATAGTAAATGTTGCGACTCAACAATAACAAAATTATTGACAATGTTACGCCGACTATATCAACCCATATTACATTTGCACAACAATTCGAAAGGTATAAAATATTTTTGGATTTTGATAGAGAAAGAAAGACCAGATTTGCAGTATAAAGTGATATCATTCTATTTCACAGGTTCTCGTGCAAACTACCTGAAATCAAAGTGGTTATAAATTACTACGATTTGCTGAAACAATCGCAATCAAACGTTTCAGATCAAACTTATGCACACACAGAAAGAGAGTGTAATCAATCTCTCACTACCTTGGTAACCGTATTACTTTCATTACACTGATTAGTCATACACACTAGTGAGCTCAGCTCACTAAGCAAGTTTTCAGCTTGATGAACTTTAACCTTCTTGATTTGCTATGGTGACGTACAAGCTAACACTGTTTATTAGATTTTTCTGTTTTCTGTCTTCTCTCACTTCGTTCCCTTTTTTTTCATAGTTTGATAGCATATAAATTGATGGTAACTTAAACTATAAATTGTAATGCTTATATTCCGGATGCGTTCATCTTATAATGTTTTCTCTTTTACCTTTCAAACACTAACGTATGAAATGTTATTATTTATAACCACTGTAATTTCAGGTAGTTTGCAGCTGATGAGAACCTGTGAAATAGAATGATATCATTTCATATTGCAAATCTGGTCTTTCTTTCTCTATCAAAATTACAGGGAGTTTTATTTATTTTTATTTTTTAATTTTTGATTACAGCTTGATGCCACACCGTATTTTTGGTACAAGTATGGAATTTTCAGCATGGATATCGGTAGCCCAAATTCAGGCCGACCATAGATGTCGGGTGTGCGTCGGCGGGGGATCGAGCCCCGGACCATGTACATGGTCGGCGAGAGTCCTAACCACTGTGCCACCGACGCACAGTGAATTGTAAAGTAACTTGAGTCTCCAGCAGGTGAATATTTAGCAATGTGGTTACTTGATGGTTCGCATAACACATATCAGGAAGGCGAATAATACTTGACAAGTTAGAGACATCAATCATTTTGAAAAAGATTATTATTTGATGATATTAGATGGTTGGAGGCAATCGACAGGAAGCCTTGCTCGACCTAGGTTTCGTGCTAGTTAGCACTCACAAGTCAGCAAGGCGTATCTGCAGCCTAGGATGAACTGATGTACCTTCTGAGATTCGAACCCGCGTCACCCAGTGATGCAGTCACAGACGTTACCACTGAGCTATTCAACAGTCGCGATTAACCTCATGTAGGACTGTAGTGGGTAGTTTGAATTGACACTAGTAGCTAGTGTGATGTGTCTAGTCCTTTCTTTGGCGCAGACTGAATTCTATCAATCAGGTTTGCAATTTAGCTACCATTCTAGGTTATTACTATTATTGTTATTCCCTCAGGTTCCCAGTGGAACACAGGGCTTCAAAAGCACATCTCCATTTCCTTCTATTCTATGCAGTCCCCTTTAGCTGGTTCTATGATTGTCCATAAATTTTCATTTCGTCTTCACACAATGTCATCCATGAGAGTTTAATTATTAAACAGTGTGCAGTGAGGCTTGAACACACTCTAAATGACTATGACTTTAAATACTTTGCGAACACCCCCTCGCACAATCTCCTCAATGTCACCCTCGAACCCATTCCCACCTAGTTATCAGCTTTCATTTAGGTTCCATCCAGTCTTACCACAGTGCGCGGGATTTATCTCAGTTTCCTTCTGAAGATTTTCTGGGTGATAAGCTCTTGGTTGGTTCGCTGACAGGGTTTTTTTGGTTGCTTATCATTCCTGACCGTTTAGTTGATCTTCAGTACAGAGCGAAGTCAGCTAAAAGTTTGAAGCCTCTTTGAAATGAGTTTGGTGACACACCACATCTCTGAACCATATAAATACACTGACTCAAGATTCCTTATACTGACTGCAATAGATTTCTACACCGATTTCAGACTAATGAAGGTCAGCTTTGCTTTCCTGATCCTGATTGGCCTTGACATCCTTACCGGTGGCTGTAGTCGAAACCATGCTTCCCAGACAAATAACCTTTACATCCCTTCTTTCGGTAATGATTGGTGCTTGTTGCTGTTGGTTGGCTATCTTCATCCCTTCTGCCTTTGTGGTGTTTCCTTGAAGTCCTTCTTGGTTCTCGCTACCTGCCTCTTCTGCCAGTTTGTTGGTTTTCGCTTGTAGATCTAGTTTGTCTGATATGAGACATAAATGATCCACTTAGTTAAGATCTTGATTCTTCTTGTCAGTACAACATATTGTTGTCTTCTCACTCCCCATGATCTACCCCATCATCCAGATCACCACATTTAGGAATATTATCGGTGATATGAAGCAGTTTTATCTTACTCTTGTCTTATTTTCAGAGGCTTCGCTGAGTTTTCTGTTGTGGCATCATCATATAGTTTTTGAATGAGGCGTATAAAGATTCGGGCCACTTCGTAAGGTGGAAGTAGCTTCCAAATTATTTCACAGTGGACTCTATTGAGGGCTTTTTCAAGGTAGATGAAGCTGAGATAGACATTTGACTATCATTCCGTGCTCTGTCCGATGATGATATTGCACAAGACAGAGAATCTCGTAAAACTGTTGCCATGTATACTGAAATACAGAGATCATTTAAAATAACATGCTTATCTATGCTCACAATCATCTAAGTTAGTAGAGGTGCTGGTCACAATATAGAACACAAAAGAGACTTTACAAGTTATCATCAATTATATTGATATACTAATAGTTTACAGACAACGCTAGAAATCGATAAGGTTAAGCATGTGGATTTCACACCCACATCAGTAAAAGAAAATGACTTTTGACATTATGAGCTTAATTATCTGATGAGAAACTTCAGTATCTTGTCTTCAAAGTTACTTTAATATTACTCGAATTATTCATTGTGTGTGATCTTGCAAGCACAACAGCCCATTAATGTAGGTGTAGCACTTGGGCACTGTGGTAGAATGTAATTCCATATTAGATTAGTTTATTTTAAATATCACACATTGATGCAGTATCCACTTATTAATACAGCTCTTTGACAACACACTGAATTCTCTATGAAAATTTATCACCTCCTAAGATCATCAAAATGTATTCCATGTTTTGAGGTTTATTAGAAGTAGCGAAGAGATAGTCACCTTCTAAAGCTCCATTATACAACTACGGTTAAAATTAATAAATCAAACTTAATTAAAACAACACTAACTAAATAAATGTCAAGCACACCTATGGAAGCTTTAGCTATTTTGAGTTTTGTTTCATTGAGTACGCGGTTGACTAGACTGGGACACCATTTCTGTGCTTCTTTTCTGCTGGTAAAATTCACATCCTCAAAGTTCATAGTTTAGCCACACTAACCACATAATTTCTTAAAATTTATTCTCCAGATAACATTTAATATACGTGTAAAACATTGGCACTATGGTAGTAAGTAATTTCATATTAGTTTGTTTATTATATGTATCACACAGTGAAGAAACAGTATTATTTACTGGATGACGTTTCGAACAAAATTGATTACTGTTCATAATCATGTCATCAATTATAATCACACGATTTTGAAACTTGAGTTTTATAGTTTTCTTTTTTTTCTCCTATTTGTCGTTGTTGGGGTAGTAGAATTTTCCAGATATCTGGGACAGGTGATGAATCATTCCTATTACATGTATTTGCAGTTGATTCGATAAACAAGGCTTCTGTTATCAATCTCTCCTTCCGCCCTGTTGTTACATTAGATTTTGAAACTGTCATCTTATCCCATCATTCTATTGTATGGTTGTGTGCATTTGCATGTAGTGAGTGATATAGGTGAATTATTCTCAAGATCTCTTATCTTATTTAGGTCAACTACTCTAGATTTTGCTAGGTTTATATGCTCGCCTAGTCTAACTGTCCCTGTTCTACTAGTTTGACCTATGTATTTGAGCTGACAATCATTGCAGACAGGGTATTGGATAAATTAAATTATTCTGTTTGAAAGGCTCCACAGGATCCTTTAACCGGCAAAGCTTGTTTCCAATTGAGTTTGTGGGTAACTGAATGCCAGCCACTTTCATTCCTGCCTTGTTAAGAATTCTGCGTAAGGCTTCCGAGGTTCCTTCATTGTATGGAATTTCTACTGATGATTTAGATTCCTTATTGTTGGTGTTGTCATTATCCTGCGCTTGTTTGACATGCATTTCGTCATTAATATTACTATTATTATTATTATTATTCAAATGAACTGTCGTCAAGATTTGACAGAATAGTTCTAAAATATTTGGGCGCCGAGTGAGAAGTAGACATTTGTAAAAAATTATATTTGTAAAATCTCAGCGAGATTGAAATGAGTAACTCCAACGTTTCGTTCGGCAATCTGGTCAGAACTTCTTCAGGGAAACTAATCGAAATTAACATAACAGAGGTTTATATATAAAAAGAAACATCACCTGTTTTCAAAAAATTTGTCCAATCATGAGTCATTCAACAAGTATAATAATCATAAAATTCTAGATACTAACAGTGTGAACAGACATGAAGGTGTGATGTTAGCTGATGCATAGGAAGTCCTCATTAATAAATAAAAATTGATATGTATCACTAATTATTAATACTTGATCAAAGTTGCCGACTGTCTATATCTTCTTATGGAAACGTTAAGAAATGTTTTACAACTGTTTACCCACACACACACACACACATACACACTCTGTTTAAAGTGTTTAACAAAGGTAGACCAATATTTGTAAGTCCGAGGTCAAATTTTGATCACAGCTCATAAAATTTTGTTTACTATACTTGTTGAATGACTCATGATTGGACAAATTTTTTAAAAACAAAAGATGTTCCTTTTATATATAAAACCTCTGTTATGTTAATTTCGATTAATTTCGCTGAAGAAGTTCGAACCAGATTGCCGGACGAAACGTTGGAATTATTCATTTCAGTCTCGCTGAGACTCTACAAATATAATTTATTATTATTATTGTTATTATCACTATCACTACTAATATTATTTATTTTACTTTTACATTTCCCTGCATCTTTCCTGACTAATTTATCAGGGCAATTATAAAGTCTTGACATTTATTGTTAGGCGTTAGTTTGTAGGGATTTGATTTGTTTCAAAGTTTACCATGGATTAATGTTAGTTAGAGAACCGTTGGACAGCTGTTTCGGTCAAGTCTAAAACCAAAAACCTGCCGGTTACAAGGCGGGCTCGTAGACCAATCAGCCACTGGTACTCGACTCAATGGCAAACAAATTGAGAATTCCGCCGATTCCTAATGTTAGCGCGACTACCAGCCATTGTCATTCGTGAGCTTGTCTTGTAACCGGATGAGCCTGGGTTCGATCCGTAAGGGGTTTGTGCGTTTGTACTGCTGCAGATTCAGGAGCTAGAGCGAGACGACTGTCTAGTACTCTCCGGTTGTCAATGGTTCTCTAAGTGATATTAATTCGCGATCAAACTTGAAACAAATCATACCCCACAAACTAATTCTTAATCTGATGCTGGCTGGCGATTGGCTACAGGAAGAAGTTGCCCGAAGTTCTAGTGAGAAGACTGGCAATCGCATTAAAATCACGAATTGATAGAAGTTGGAATTCATGGGTCATTTAACCAAGTCTCAGTGGGTGTATTTGGAAGGTCCTGGGTTTCGAAACACGTTTGCTGAGTACTGATGAAGAGTCATAGACTAGGAAAAAACTGCCGCCATATTTTTTCAATTTTTATTCCTTTAAGTTCCCAGTGGAACATAGGGATTTAAGCCACAGGCTTGAAGTTTCGGTAGCAGTGGTGTTTATTTTACGGAAGTGGGGTTGCTAGGCTCACCTAACCCAACCTTCCTTCTTTACCAGTCTTATTACTGGCTTAGCGAGGTAATGTAGGAGTGCGTCGGCGGCCGGGGATCGAACCCCGAACCACAAGCATGGTTGGCGAGCATTCTACCGCTGTGCCACCGACGCACTGCCTCCATATACTCCCAGGATTTCAACAGTTCTCTAACTGACATCAATCAATTATCGAATCTGAAACATTTATTCTATTTAAGTATGCTGCACGTCAGAGCATATTTCTAAACAACTAAGCGTTTTTGATCCATGTTCTTTGATCAGTGCTTGAAGGCTAGGTAGTGTACTGTTTAAGTGGGTACTTGAAAAAATTAAGTTGAGTAAGACTGATATAATATAACATACCTTTACAGTGTCATGATGAGATTATGAATGGTCTGTGTAGCACAGGAGTCTCCTGCTGTATCAAAACTCCTAGGGAACAGTTCAAAATACAAATTTGCCCACCACGCATGAAGAAGTTATCAGATATCATTGGAAACATGAACCAGTGGTAGTCGCTCTTCGATGAGTTTTCCTCTTCTTCCACAGTTTCAAACTGGCACCAAGTGACGAATAATCAGGTAGATTTGTACACGTTATGATTACTTATTCCTTCGGATTAGTTGTCATTAAATATATTCTCTTCTATCAGGTATTAAACTGTTTCTTTAGCTTTGTACTTAGCATATCAAACAGTCTTTGTCACGCTTTGTGACAATAACGTTCAGAGACTTTGAGAAGTAAGGTTATATGGTGAAAACTTGAAGAGTCTTAAGGCATTTGGAAGTTTATTGAGGAGTTATAGGAGACTGCACGTGAAAAACAAGTTGTCCAATAGAATCGAAGCAATTAAAATGGTCCCTGTTTATTCTAAGAAATTGATGAACGTCTTCAATCCATCAAAGAAACATGTATCAAAACTGTAGGGGACTTTATAGCGAGCTCAATAACAGAACAAGTATGTGAATAAAAATCCAAGTTAATGAGATGATAGTTTAACAGTATATTATAAAAAATCCAGTAATGAGTTATATTGATTAAACGGTTACTTGGATATACAGTTAAAGTCCACGGCTACAAATTATTAATATAATCCACAGAAGCGTTCACTGTTGGAATCGTGTCTACTGGTAGAAGCTGTGTACCGATTGTAGTACAGTCTTCGGATGAGGATAAGAGGTTCAGTATAGACTAGTGAGAAGACGAAACGGCCAGCAGTACACTGTATTTTAGATTGTACTCGGAGGTTATCTATATTTCAACATGAATCGTTTTAAACAAAAGTCATGTACAATATCTCTAATTTCAACATCTAACAAAAAAGTCTGTGATCATATTGTTACCCACTCCATAAAACTACCTATAATAGCCCATAGATATCAGCATACTAATGGATATAAAATACGCATTAAACCTTCTAATAATGCTTTGTCATGCTATACGCACTGAGGGGATTGATGACACCTGTAGACACATGAAGTCCGATGAATCGTTTACATTTTATGACTACTGAATAATTACAGCTGGCTTAATAAGTTTCTATGGAAACTTGAATATATGAGTATTGATTACAAGGAGCTTATAGACAAAACTACACAGAATTAAACAATAGCTGCGTTATATGTAAAATATAACAGAGAAGAGTTTTAGCTCAGGTGGATGATTTTGATGTAGTTATATTCTCTGAGCTGGATGGTTTATTTGCGAAACTTTTATTACCCTACTAGGCGCAACATTTTCAGCGCATACTTCAATTTGAAGTTAAATAATTTCCAAGTACCTGGAACATCCAGTAGTGTACACTATCTGTTCTGTTATTCAAGTCGTTATGGAAGAAACTCCGGAAAGACTTGGACCTGTACAGCAAGCTAATTAATGCAATCCTAGCTGTCATTTAATGTGCCACAAGTCTTTTATAAAGGTCATTTTAGTTGAAATTGTAAACTTAGGAATCTATTCTGCTTAGTCCCATGAATTATTTTGTGATTTCGAGTTTCCTGAGTGCTTTCCAGGTCCTTTAGCGCTAAACACACTCCTAAAACTGTCAGCCAAAGTTCAGCATGTATAGTGTGAAGGTAATATAAATGTGAATAAGGTACTTAATTTAAATATATTGTGTTTTAATAAACATTTTCTTAGGAAACCTTTACACAGATTGCTTTATCATATAAATGCATGAATAGTTAAAGCATATTTTGTATATTAGATTACTCCAATGGTTCCGAGGGTCAAAACACAAATTGTAACGGAATAATTGTTCGGGAAATCCCTCCTGAACAATCAAATTACAATGCTGACACTTATTTAGATGCTCCAGCTAACTTTGTAATTATTATCTGTCTTAGGGAATAAAAAGACAGTTGCAGCGAAAAAAATTTTCTTTTCGACGAAGTCATCAACTAGGAGGCTGTACATTCGTGTATTTATAATAAATGGGTAGGAAATTTTCAGAATAATTTCCGGTCAAGGGTCAGATTAATAAAATTGCAATTAGGAATTAAAATGCCATAATAAACAGGGGGATGGATAAAGCTCAGACAAAGTAACAAAGTATTGTCTGTCTCTGTCTTCGACTGTATATCACTCAGTCTTCTGACATTTGCAAATCATATATTGAATTGATCCTACTTAATGGTCCCCCTTTCCTGTTTTGTCTCTAATTTCATTGCTTCTCTTTGTGACTGTGTGATGATACATTGATAAGACGTTGTTATACGATGTGATTTTGTTTGAGTGAGTCAAGGTCATTCTGACTTTGGACTGTCCAAGGGAATTGTTTGGTGTATGACGGAGTTTTGATCCAACCTTGTTGGGAGTATTTAACATGATTCCCAGGTATGTGGAGTACGTAACCATGTGATTATACACTTTTTGTTTAGATGTTGAAATTAGAAACATTGTACATGACTCTTGTTTAAAACGATTTATGTTTAAATACATATAACTTCCGAGTGCAATTTGAAATACACTATACTGTTGGTAGCTTCTCCTTCTCTCTGGCCATTTCTGTCTACTCACCCAACTCAAACCGTGTTGTATACTTTGGATTTATTGCAGGAACCTATCATTCTTATCCGAAGACAAATCTACAACCGGACTGCAGCTTCTATCAGTAGACACGATTCCAACAGTCAACGCTTCTGTGGATTATATAAATAATTTGTAGCAGTGGACTTTAACAACATATCCAAGTAACCTATCAATTAATATAACTCATTACTGCATTTGGATAATATATTGTTGCATTGCACTCTCATTGACTTGGATTTTTATTCGTATATTTGTTATGTTAATGAACTTGCTCTGACAGTCCCCTACAGGTACTTCATACGGTTGATTTTGGTTATATGATTCCGTTGTACAGTGTTTGTTTTGTACTCGAGAGACTTTTGGATCTGTATAGCCTCCTAACGGCGTTGTTAAGGTAATTTTGCGTTTTTATGTATAATTATTGTTAAATATTACCACAGATTTTATGACATATGACTGTCTTTTTGCTATTCGGCGATTGTGAGTAACTCAAGGAAGTCTTAGCCAGCTATACAGTAGAACGCCAGCGTTCCTACTAAAGCACGCTGGTTTTGGTCGTTGTGTAACAGGAGAAGACAAAAGACTTAGCAGTTTGATATACACTTGTAGGGAAATTATGTTTACCTTTTTATGAAAAACGTTATTTGCACAGATCTTCCGTATTGTGCTATATTTCTGCCCTTCGTATTGTGTTTCTTTGTCCTCTTTTCGCATTTCCTATGCTTTGTCTCGTTACTGGTCCATTTCCTCTATTTCACGTCACATCTGTCTCTCTGATGTTTGGTTTTTTGGTGCCTGAACGTCTCTTTATACACTACTGATAAATCTTGTCAGTAGTTCACACCACAGATACACAGACTATGATTTCAGTCTTTTCAAACTAATCAAGTCAACAAATCTCCACAATATTTGGCTATATTTTCCCACAGTCTTTTCAGAGAAATATTTCATAACTGACTGACAATAAACTCAGGAGATTCTTTGATAACAATCTCCCATTCTGTACAGTTTCATAAAAAAACCTTTTTTTCTGTGATTTGCATCATTTGCGACTGTCTTCAGTCACTCGATGAACTATTCGTTTGACGTACACATGAAAATAAACTAATTTTATGATATTAGATGGTTGGAGGCAATCAGCAGGAAGCCTCGCACCTAGGTTTCGTGCTAGTTAGCACTCACAAGTCAGCAAGGCGTATCTGCAGCCTTGAAGGAACTCATGTCCCTTCTGAGATTCGAACCCGTGTCACCCAGTGCTGCAGTCAGAGACGTTACCATTGAGCTATTCAACAATCGCGATTGACCTCATGTAGGACTGTAGTGGGTAGTTTGATTTGACACTAGTAGCTAGTGTGATGTGTCTAGTCCTTTCTTTGGTGCAGACTGAATTCTACCAGTCACACTAGTTACTAAAGTCCAATGCAAGTACCCACTACAGTCCTACAGGAAGTCAATCGCGATTGTTGAATTGCTCAGTGGTAACGTCTCTGCCCGCAGCACTGGGTGACATGGGTTCGAATCTCAGAAGGGACATCAGTTCCTTCAAGGTTGCAGATACACTTTGCTGACGAGTGCCAACTAGGTCCAAGGCTACCTGTCGATTGCCTCCAACCATCTAATATCATCAAATCAATGTGCACCGTGATGGCGAGCTACCTAGAATGGTGGCCACATTACAAACCTGACTGATAGAATTCAGTCTGTACCAAAGGAAGGACTAGACACATCACACTAGTTACTAGTGTCCAATCCAAATAAACTAATTTATTTTCATTCCTTGGGTTTTCAGTGGAGTATGAGGCTTCAAGCTCGGAATTTTCAGTAGCGGTTGTATTGATTTTACAGTAGCCTCCCTTCTTTACGGCGCTTACTATCAGCAAGTAAACTAGGCGAGGTTTTGAAGAGTGTCAGTCGGTAATAGAAAGTGGAACATGTCAGGTATTTATTGCAATTTTGATTGGCTACACTATACCACAGCCCTACTAAACGTAATATGCCTAATTAAGCCCACTTAATCAGAACAATACCTGACCCGTATATACATACGCCTAACATAACGCAAATCAGAAAGACTCAGTTATTCAGGAATGTATTGTGATGACCAGAGACGTTAAAATTATTGTAAGGAAGGATTTTAGAACTTATCTTATTAGTATGGCTACACTATGGACTGTAAAGGTGTGCATGTTATCAGTACAAAGGAGGAGGAGCGTAAAATAGTGTCTAAGCTTAGTCGTATGTGTACCCGTTAAAACAAAACTTTAAAACATTTGAAGTTTCTGCAGGTGGGTTGAGCGTTTGTTTAATTCTGTTTGATCTATTAATTTAAGCCTCAGGTTTTGTTTTGGTGTCATGGAAGTAACACCAGAACCACATGAGTGGTTGCACAGTATTCGATCACTGAACCATTGAAAAATTAAATATAGAGAAAAAATTCCCATATGGACATTTAGAAAGCAAAAGGAGTGAGCAAAGAAATATTTACTTTTCAGTTAGATCCTCATCCAATTTGAACGTCATCCTGTGTGGTTAAGCAAGAGACAAACAGGATCTATTCACAGCCCTGTTTTAACACACCTTGTAGACAGTAAGCATCAAATTGATGTTAATACATCATTTAAAATTATTTATCGCATTCCTACTAATCATAATATTGCTTTATGAATTCTTCTTCTACACACAACTGAATTCATAGGAATCCACCTGAAGAAGCCAAACCTGTGTGTTTGGAAGAAATTTGTACAGCCACTTTCCTTGTCTTGACTACCGTAACATGAATGTATAAACCGGACTACTTCCTAACCCCTCCCCATAAATCTTTAGAAATTCTAATTGTTTAAATTATTTCATTAGCTGCGTTGGTGGCACAGCGGTAGGGTGCTCGTCAACCACGCAAGTAGTCCGGGGTTTGATCCCCGGCCACCTACGCAATTCTTCACCTCGCTTGCTAGGTTAGTAATAATACTAGTAAAGAGGGAAGGTTGGGCTAAGTGAGGCTAGCAACCCCATCCCGTAAAAATAAACACCACTGCTACCGAAACTTCAAGCCTATAGCTTGAATCCCTATGTTCCACTGGGAAAGTGAAGGAATAAAAAATATTTTTTTATTTTTCAGACCGATTCATCTTTAATTACATGTCCAATTTAATTTCATTGTCCAAACCACTTTGTCTTTCTTCACTTTTATGTTAAGTAAACAACTTGAGCACTCACTTATTCCTTAATTATTCCCCATTTTTCCGGAATTATGCATTATGCAATCCACGTATTGTAACCATTTCTACCCTTTAATGTTATTATAACATATATTCATGTCTAAACTGGGGAAACAAATGCAAGGTATGCTAGGAAAATTTTAGCTATATAAACGTTATGTGGATGATACACTCATTATTGGTAATAATAGTAAGTCTATTGAAAACTTTATTACTCTATTTAATCATATTCATCCAAATATCCGAGTGACTTCCGAATTCGAATCGAATAACAAACTCGGTTTCTTGGATATTTCAATGACTAGGAGAGACGATGGAACGATTAAGCGATCTATATTTCGTAAGCAGAAATACATGGAGTGGACAGTATCTTCATTTCACCAGTTTTCTTCCTATCCAGGATAAGCGTTCCCTAGTGAAATGTTTGTTTTCAAAGGTTCGCAAAGTATGGTGAAGTAATAGACAAAATGAAGTTTTAAGTTTCCAAATCTACTAAATTAAATTATTTTATCTATTTTATAATTTTACTTCACTATTTACCCCCACCCCCTTTGAACTCTCCATCATAATATGCATAAATTCATTGTTTTGTTCAATCTCGTATTCTGTCTCCAATCCATCCTCGTTTCCAAGCCAAATCTGAACTCTACTCCACCCCTGTCCAGTTACTATATAAACAGTTACTCTTTTAACACTGAATAATTCGTCTGCTCACATCATCTTTGAAATTATCTTGCCTATACTTTCTATGTATAACTCAAAGTAACTGTGAAAAAATATGGTCAGAAATTTTATAACTTATATTTCATTTTGCTTAGGATCTACGCAGTCCAGGAGAACTCATGGAATAAAAAGATCTGGTATTATTCTGCAAATATATTTCTTCTTTCCTTATTCAAACTAATAAAAGGAACCAGTTGTATGAAGAGAATTTCCTCTGTTTCTATGTGCAGCATGAACACAACCTACCTATCAGCTAATTTGTCTCATTGCGTAATTCCATCAACCTTATTCAACTTCTAACATGTATTGATTATTGGTTACAGGATTTCATCATGAGCTGACATTGGTTAGAGAACCATTGGAAAGCCTGGGAGTACTGGATAGCTGTTTCTTCCTAGTTTTGGACTCTTCAGCAGTACGCATCCAACGACGGGGTTGAACCCAGGACCTTCTGGTTACAAGGCGGGCTAGCTCGTAGACCGTTAATTCACTGGGACCCAACCCAACTTCTGCCAATTCACGATATAGCGCAACCGCTAGCCAATGTCTTCGGCGAGTATTTGTCCTCACACCCGACCTGCTGCGCTCTACTGTTCACTACTTCCCACTAGAACCCCAGGTAACTAGCTACCTGAAAAAGGGCCAGTCACCAGTGAGCATCTCATTGATATTCAAGTATTGGTTTGTAGGGATTTGGTTGATTGATTACAGGATTTCTTCATGAGCTGACATTGGTTAGAGAGCCATTAGAAAACCTGGACGAAACAGCTGTCCAGTACTCCCAGTACTCCCTACAAACCAATACTTGAACGCATTGATTATATTAGCAATTATTCTTATGATAATTGGTCGCTTCGTTATTATTCAATTTTACGAAAAGATTGTACGTAAATACAAGTGTACGGTTAAAGAAAATGAAGTTTTCGAACATGGGACTCTGCGCTGAACAACGTGTTAGACTAGGAATTAACTTAAATCCATTGTAGGATGTGTTTGTTGAATGAAAGAAGCATACATATTACATAAAATATTTTTATGATTTATTTAGAACACATAAAGTAAAGTATATTTCTACATCATCGAAAGCGTAGCTCAATTAACAAGTGATAACACATGCCAACAAGAATAAATAGATTAGACAATACCAAAATCATCACAGGTATACTTATTTTACTTGAATGCATGCTTTAAATAGGCAGGGAAAAAGGCCATAATACAACATCAATTTATCCTCATTTCAGGTCTAATCAAGTTTACATGCTTCTTCACAGGTGTCTTTTGAAGTAAATCGATTTTCATTACCACCGCATCCTCCGTAAACAAATTTTTTACACTCATTAGAGCTTTGATCATAGTAGAATGAAGGGAAATAAGCTCTGCACATACCAGGTTCCGGCTTCAAGAGACAAATATCTGTAAAATACATATATATTCAAAGAGAACATGATAAATGAAGTTAGGTGGAGTTATGTAGGAGTTATGCTTTTTATTATATTATTATTGAGGTTTTTACAATACTGAACTTGCATCTTAACACCAGATGTAGTTCAGCCAGTTGCGAGTTATTTGAATTTCAGACGACTGAGAGAAAAGCTAGGCGGTCAAAAGCCACACAGAATTTTCTCGCATAACTGAAGTTATCTTGAACAGAGTGTTTGACACTTTGACTGGACACTAGTCAATAACCAGTGTGATGTGTCTAGTCCTATCTTTGGTGCAAACTGAATTCTATCAGTCAGGTTTGTAATGTGGCCACTATTCTGGGTAGCTCTGACTGCAGGACTGGTTGACACGGGTTCCAATCTCAGAAGGGACATGAGTTCCTTCAAGGTTGCAGATGCGCCTTGCTGACTTGTGAATGATAACTAGTACAAAACCTAGGTCATGCAAGCCTTCCTGCCGATTGCCTCCAACCATCTAATATCATCAAAAGAGTGTCTGATGATTTGAGCTTGATATATCTGAAATATCCACATAGAATATGAACAATTGTTGAACGCCAGTCGAACGTTTACATACAAAGCACAGTGAGATTATCGAAATATACAACACAGTTGAACTTTATGTAGAAGTGACTACAGGACCTTTGTATAGCAACCAGAGTAATCAGTGCATTTCTATTATTATTATTATTAATTCGAATGGAACATAGGGTCTCAGCAGCACATCTCTGTTGCAATCTATTCTCTGCAGTCCCCTTCAGTTTGTGTCACGATTGTTCATAACTCTTCAGTTCCTCTTCACACAGTCTCCTCCATGTCACCCTCGGACTGACTCCCAGCTCGTTGACAGCTTCCCATTCGGCTTCCATTTGAGTGCCTGACTCAAAGGCCTCGTCACCGTGCTCCCAATTCATCTCCTTTTCCTTCTGCATATTTTCTGGATGATAGGCTCTTGAATATTTCATTGTCAGAGTTCTTTGGTGCTTGTCGTTTATGATCATCTGGTCTTCAGCAGTAGACAGCTGATGATGAAGGTCTGCAGTAGTCTTTTGCAAATGCCTTTGGTGATGTGGCTAGTCTGTGAACTATGTACAATCACTAACTTGGCATTAGAATTCAAAATACCAATCTTGTAGCAGATTTCCTTGTTGTTTTCAGATTAACAAAGGTCTGTCTTGCTTTTTCGATATTGACTGGCTTCAACATCTTCATCATCCGTGCCATCTGTAGTTGAAACGATGTTTCCTAGACAAGTGACAGAGGCGGCTTCCTTCAAATTTCTCCCACTGATATTGATTGATGCTTGATGTTGTTGTTGTTGCTACTGGTTGGTTATCTTCATCGCCTCTGCCTTCTCCATGTCCACTTGAAGTCCTGTCTTCGTTGCCTATTGATTTTTGGCTATGAAATCTTTGAGCTTGCATGACAAACTAAGATAATCACATAATTATCAAACTGTTCAAGAACTTTTCATGTTATTCAAAAGTTTCTGCATTTTAGGCTGTTACAGAAAGGCAACTTATGAGGTGAGAAATAATTTCATTGAGTGCGACGCTTAAGAAGGATTTGGACAAAGTTAGAAAAACAATTCTTCTACTCTATTCCCTCCTTTATTTTCATTTCCAAAGTAATAAAAACAGTCTAGATTTAACACTGATATCAGCAATGGTTCACAAGGATTTTTTACTGTATTCACCCAAATGAGTCACTGACACATCCACACACCATTGCGATGTCTGTGTTGTATGAAAAAGAGAAGACGTTCAGCGAAGAGACTCTTTTCATCGGCGAATTCATTCACATAGATGTACAATCGAGTTTTTATACAATAATTTTTTTTGTGTGCGTGTACATGAGGTTTGTCAAGTTTAGATAGTTAATTAATTAGGTAAAACAAGAATGATCTAATATAGAAACAAGGTTAATTAGACAGCAACTAAAATAGGATTAAGTTAGTAAGTTAGATGACATAATATAATTGACTGAAATGTTTCAACTTAGGTTGGGATAGCAACAGAGCTGAACGTCTTCTCTTTTTCATATGACTTAATGGGGATTTTTAAGATATTTATGTTATGTAGTGTTCAGATTATTAATTCGGACTAAGGTGAATATACTACAAGCATTTATGTCAGTAAAATTATACACGATACAACATTCAGTTGGATTTGAAGCATTCTGGTAATGTTTATAGTCTACAAACTAATAAATATCCATTTTAATGCATTGAAGATGTCCATAAAAAAGTTAAAAGACTCATTAATCAACAAAGAATATTCTACTTTTCGATTAATTCGTCATCAATTCTACATTTGTATGAAAGTTATAATTAAAGAGTTATCTTTTTTAACCACATTAATGCTGTTCTAAATTACATGGAATCACTAGTATCGCGGGGAATACATTTTAAACGCATCAGTAAGAGCAAGAGATAATGTGCATTAACATAACATTTGAATAAATATCAGATAATTTCCAAATATGGGTTTTGTAAGGATTTTTTTGATTGGTCGGCGGATTTCATCATGAGCTGACATCAGTTAGAGGACCATTGGAAAACCTTCAGAGAGTACTGGAAAGCTGTTTCGTTCTACTTCCAGACTCTTAAGCAGTACGCACCCACCAGCGAGATTCGAACCCAGGACCTTCTGGTTACAAGGCGGGCTAGCTCGTAGACCATTAATTCACTGGGACCCAATCCAATGGCCCGCATGAATTCTAACTTCTGCCAATTCGGGTCCCAGTGAATTAATGGTCTACGAGCTAGCCCACCTTGTAACCAGAAGGTCCTGGGTTCGAACTTCTCTGGTGGGTGCGTACTGCCTAAGAGTCCGGAAGTAGAGCGAAACAACTTTCCAGTACTCTCTGGTGGGTTTTCCAATGGTTCTCTAACTGATGTCAGCTCATGATAAAATCCTTCAACCAAAAATGCCAGTTAAGTTATGGGGAGTGACTTTGAATTTATGAACCTATAGGCTCCACAGTAGGCCAGCGTAGTAATAGTGATTAGACGTGTTTCTTTTGCACACGGAGCTCCAGTTGATTTAGGCAAACTGCAATGACCTCTCCTATTTGGAGTGCTTGGTACCTAGAGGCCTTTGGTAATTTATTTGATACGCAAAAGATGATAGGGAAAGATTCTTTAATGTTAGCTTTTCGGCCTGTTTGCACGAGGTGGTCCAGTGTGAGAGCTGTTCAAAGTTTTGACGGCACCTTTATTTAACCACATTGGTAGGTAGGTGTTCCAAGGGATGAAAAGTTAGGTTCCTGGAGCAACAGCCTTTATAACTGGCTACTGTACGCGAGGATTAGTTGAATTAACAGATATAATTAGAGGTAGCTAGCCTACATACTTCATCTGCCAGTTTCGCAATCACGACCAGCTGTGTGGAGAATATAAATTGCAGCTTTCCGATATTAAACCTTCTTTAAATTTATTCACTCAAATTGTTGGTAATTATTTCACGTGGTATACATGCTCATTTACCTATCTGGTAAAGATAAACCTTGCATGAGCTATCAACTCAGTAGGTAGTGACGAAATGTTTTTGAATTTCTATGCGTCGATGTATTTGGACCACACATCAGCAATACTCACTACCATATCAAATAAATACCATTAATTTAACCCAAAATGGTACTAAGTATTGTTATGTTAACACTGAGATCACCTTGGATCAGCTCATTCTTAGGTAAACCGGATTTTGTTCTCTGAATGTGCTGACTAACTTGGAAACGTAGTCATGTGTTAAGGAAGCTTGATACATGATCGTCTCATCGTTTGATGGACAATAGTTACAATACTTGATACAGTAGTCCTTTATAACAGATGTAAGAAGTAGTACTTTTTTCGATATAAAAGTTAATGATCTAATCACCCAAAATCAGTACTGAGCAGCATCGAATAATGGAGAAATAGAATCAGAGAAGAAGTTTAAATAAAGCATAAGATCCTGAAGCATCAGTGGACTTGACAACAAATACATATAGAGATTTAGATATTTTTTTCGAGTAGTGGCTTTATAGGTATTTTGTTTGATTGGCTGAAGGATTTCACCATCAGCTGACATCATTTAAAGAACCATTGGAAAACTAGTCAGGGAGTACTGCACAGCTGTTTCGTCCTAGTTTGGGACTCTTCGCGGTATGCACGCAGTGAGTTTCGAACTCAGGAGCTTCTAGTTACAAGGCCAGAGGGCTCGTAGACCATTAAGCTTAGTAGAGGTTGATTCATTTCATTGTCAACTTTGTTACAAACCGACAGTAGAAATACACACTCACCTTTACACTCATCTTCACATGCCTTTAATGTAGAGAATCGATTCCCGTTACCGCCACATCCACCGTAAATGAATTTCTTGCATTCATTAGAGGCTGAATCATAATAGTATGAACGAATAGCTGCACGACAACGACCTGGTTCTGGTTTCAACAGACATACATCTGAAATATTATAATATAGATAGAAGTGTGTTAGGAAGGTGAAGAACATAAAGTGCCCGTAAACACTAAACTTATCATGCTTTAGCCATTCTATCTAAGAAAAACTGGAATGACTGTATATGTTCTGGGCGCTATTCAAAAGTGCACTGAACTGTGTGTTCAAAATTCACAAACAGGTCTGTCAAATATTCGTAGCTATCATTGACATTGCGTTATTTTTATTGATTAAAGAATCCCATTAAAAATTTTAAAAGATTGTTTAATGGACGAAGAATATCCCTTTCAATAACTTCCTCATCATGATCTATGTGAATATGCCCATAATACTTCAGGAAATATTGTTGTTGACAAAATTAATATTTTAGTTGATAATGAATAAATAATATCAATAGATTACAACGAAGACAGAATTTAGAGTGAACACAGAAGACGGAGGTGAGGAAAGTACCTAACCGAAAATGGCAACAACAGCAACAACAACAAGTACCAATCACTATCAACGGGAGATATTTGAAATAGCTCACTTCCTGCACTTATCTGACCAGGCAGCATCGTTTCAACTTCAGGTAAAAGCACGAATGAGGATTTCAAAACCAACGACAATCGGAAAAGCAAGACAGACACTCATCACTCTGAATTCGGTTTGGAAATCTTCTACACTCAGCAACTTGTGTCCTGTATATGCCTCAAAGGAGTTAAGAGACTATAGACAATCGTAGGACCAGCTAAAGAGGACCTCAGGGAATTGTACAAAGTGGAGATGAGCTGCTGAATACCTATGTTCCACTCGGAACACAAGAGAACAATAATAATAATAAAGTTTACAAGCATCTGTAAGCAACAGTATGCATCAATATAACATTAAACTGAATATCGGTTAAGATAAGAAAAGTAATAGAGAATTTTTGAATTCATAGGTTCCACAACAGGCTAGGATAGCAATAGTCACTCGGAGTTCGAATAGTCTTAAGTGAACTGTCATTTCTCTGGTCTTTGAAGTGTTTGGTATCCGGAGGTCGTTGGCACTTTATTCGATATCTGATAGATGATAGATAAAGATTCTTCAATGCTTTACGTCTGTGTGGCCTGTTTGGACGAAATAATCTAATTAATATAGAAATAACAAAATATTTGAGCAAAGAATATCCTTTTCGATAATTTCCTCTTCTGGCTCTTCAATTATATATGTGCTTATATACACCGAATATTCTTGAATAGTCGTCAATATTAGTGTTTTTTTAAATAATATCGATTTGTTAAGTAAAATCAATGGAACTACCACAGTTCACTAAAGATGCATAAATTATAATAACCAGACAAGTATAATACCAAATAGAATATCAAATAAAATTAAGGAGATTTCCATAACAAATTGAGGATCATTAGAACCTTGATGGCCAAGGTAGGGAGATTGTCTGAATCAGCTTCTTTTGGGTAGATAAGTTAGGTTTCTCATTGTGGATCCCAACGGCCTAAGCAATATGTAGTAGACGACGTCTTAAGGTGAAATTAAGATTAGTTGGTATGCGGTAGATGACTTCCAAGGCTGCCTTGTTTATATCAGTCTTGTGTTCTGTATCCACAAGATGACATAGAATAGCGCTATGAATGGATTTTATTTGTCCTTTACTTAACCATGCAGGGTGATGTTCGGAAATCTGATGTGAAACACGCCTAGTTGTACGGCCTTTGTAACTGGCTCCACAAGAGCCAATATATATATATATATATACATCATTTTAGGGCCAGAAGAGGAAATTATTGAAAAGGATTTTCTTTGCTCAATTGTTTGTTTTTTCTAGATGTCTGAATTAATATTTTCGCTAGAATATAGAAATTTTGATGGATAGCTTAATAGTTTTTCCTATACTTAAACAGTTGTTTTAACTTGAATTTCTACCAGCGTAGTCTTTAAATGATCTGTCATTCACTGGGAAATGAATTACTCTCTTTTTAGTTTCTAACAAGTTCATTTTTCAGTGTCTGAAATCCTTCGGCGAAACATAGTGTGTCCACCAAGTACTTCTTGTCTGTCGTTAGCTGAAGGACTGACATCAGCTTTCAGAGTTTATAATAGTTTTGCTTCTCAGGAGTAGAATTTGTATGCACTTAAGAGATATAAGGTAGCTTAAAATATTCCATACAAATAATAATAATAATTTGCTTTATTCTAAAACGGTACTTATGATACAATGTGGGATTCTCAGCATTTAGTACAGTATCGCATCTAATTTATCCGACAATAACAAAAATAAAATTTAAAAAGAATGGTATTACAGGGTATAGGTAACCAGGATTGATAATGGCAACTTTTTTGGTATTAGCAGTGACGATAAATTCAAAAATGTACAAAATGTATAAAGTAATGATGATGATGATAATAATGTTGTGTTAATAGCTAAGAATTATAAGAGATAACTGAAATAGTGTCACCATAATTGTCAAGTAGGAGAAGATAAAAGAGTCAATTATTTTGATTAATTAAAAAGTAAGCTGTAAGTTTCACACTTCACCCTATCTGTATCTCACATTAGGACGTGGGCGGGCGAAATTGGCGTATCGTTGAGTTCTTTTTTACTTAGTTGTGCGAACATTCAATCGTTTATAGTGACTTCCAGTCTTACCTGATGGGATGCAATGCGGGTGGCGAAGAGTTGTGAATGAAGAGGGTGTTGAAAGTCGTACAGAGTATGGATTGAGAGCATTTCACACAAGAGTTAAGGTGTCTATGGTCTGCAGTAGTAACGAGCTGACTAAGTGTTACACCACTCGGCCTACTGACAACCTTTAATACCCTTTGCAATATCACATATTCCTTTGTGAGTATGCCAGTATAGACTAAGTGTGATGGTGAGGGTAGGGAGCAGTGAAGTACAATAGGTAATATGGAAGAGTTAACAAATAGTAAACGTAGAGGTTGAGCGACACCCATCTGATTGTCTTAACTTCTCAATGTAGTTGGTTAGACGGAATATTTTCTTAGAAATCAGCCGATTATGGGATGACGAAGAAAGGTCAGAGGATAGAACTATTCCAAGATATTTTATGCTTGACTTAATTTCTATTTCATTTCCCTGTATGTTACAAGCATCTTTTAAACGAACCAGTTCGTCTAGATCACGTTTATGTGTGAAGGTGAAGTTACCTCTCTGATACTTAGGGGGATTTAAGGTAAGGTCATTTCGCTTAGACCACTGGCTGATATCCGACAAAAAGTTTTTAAGTCTAGAACAGTCAGATGGAGAGGTCACTGGCAGCGAAACAGTCAGATCATCAGGGTATTTAACGAGGTTGATTTCATCCGAAAGAGGTAAGTCATATAAGAAAAAAGAAAAGGAAAGACAGGAAAGCACCTTGAAGGACTCCAGCTTCAGTAAACAAAGCGGAAGGAGATCTGCCTTCTGTTAGAGAAATAAAAATACAAATATTTAAAAGCTCAGGACTGGATTCATGTCAGAGAAGGCCTATTTAACAGAAGGCATTCGGGTACAGAGACAAAAGCAGACGTGTAGTCAAGGAAGGACATATCTGACCATTTTATCTAAAGAGGAGACAATATTATGATGTAAGAAATTGTAGTCATTTGTATTATTGCTCTAGACATTCGTGAATGAAAATCCCTGAGAATGCAAAGTGGTGTATAAGAAACATTTCATATTAGAACAGGTGTAACAATATCTTCTGACAAACTAATTTTCGAAATGATTTTTCAAGACAACACCTTGTGAATTAAATAGACTTACCACATAACTTGACCACTGTTGCTTACCCATACTAATTATTTTTGGTGAAAAACAAAGAAATTAGGGGGAAAAGAAGTCACTCATCTACCTTCATATTCATCGCAGAAGTACAATTTCCAAAGAGAAATCAAGAAGAATAGTATGTAACATTTTTCTGAAAGCATAGTGATGTGAACGAGTTGTACTAAACCCGTTAAATATATATATACACATATATGGATTACATGAACACCTAGACGAATATACATTTATAGGCACGTTTATATATTTCAATATATAGTCAGGGATTCAATACAATAAAGAAATGTATAAACTTCAGAGTCAGTTACATTAAAAGTTAATTAATTTTTTCAACGATTTCCTCAAATATGCAGACATTAGATTGATTCGTAATGATTAGTCATTCATTTAAACTATGTAGTTATAACAACCAAATCATCAAAAATTCAATTTTTTTATATAAACTTTCATGTGTTTACTCAGTGAACTATTTAATATTCTTTCTAGATTTTTAGTAAAAGGAAGTAGAGAAATATCTCAATAAATGTACACACCCTTATCAGTATTGTCGAGCAGAAGGAGTGAAATCAGTTAGAGAATCATTGAAAATCAGGTAGTACTGTACAGCTGTTTCATCCTCGTCTGGGACTCTCCAGCAGTGTATATCGACAACCCTACTTCAGATTGAACCTATAACCTCAAGGTTACGAGGTCATCTAGTTAACTATTTAGCCACTTAGATCAGAATTCAATAACCGCACAACCTTATGGTACTCAGTTTGATCCTTCATTTGGTAGTGAGTGTACACTGTCGAAGTGTCTCAAACTTGACCAAAACGGGGCTTTGTTTTGTGAGGAAATCTGCACCGAAATTAATCGAAATTTCCACAAAACATATTATTATATTCTTAATATTCCATTGGGTTTCGAGTGGAACATAAGTCTTCAGCAGAACAGCTCCACTTTGTCCTGTTCTCTGCTGTACTCTTTAGCTGATTCCACGATTGTCCATAATCCCTCAACTACTCCTCATACGATCTACTCCATGTCACTCTCGAACCCACTCTCAACTGGCTGTTTCCTGTTTGGGTTTTACTCGAACGATGGCATAGCCTGCAATGTTATTCGACAGTCACCTGGGCATGTGTCCAGTTCATCTCCGTTTCCTTCGGAGTATTTGTTGGCCAACAGGTTCTTGGTTGGTTTGTTGCTAATTCTTTCTCTCCGGCCATCTGATCTTCAGTATGGATCCAGTCAGCGAAGTAGGCGACTGTTGATAAAAGTCTTAATTTAACATAAAATTATTTTCTCACCAGTCTTATGCACAATTTGGACGTTATCTAATTTGAGTTGTGAAAAATACATGTCATTACATTAAACCTGTGCATCCCTGTATATTTTGACAAAACGAGTCATCTAATCTTTAATTTGTGGATGGTGACTAGCAGTGGAATCCATGATGCGCATTTCGTCCTATTTGGGACTCGTCATCCGGATGTACCTGCATTTCCCAGTGAGTGATGATGTTACCACCAAGGCTCGAGCCCATTGCCCTCAGTTTCAAACGCCAAAGGGTCATCCACTAGACCACTTGGGCCGCGGGAGCCACCTCTTGTGCGACGGGTCATATTAATTTAATTTAACTTGAGATTTTCCGTCGATTGATTGGACCGAAGTGCTCGGTCTCAGGGCACTGGGTTCAAGCCTCGGTGGGGACTTCATCACTCACTGGGAAATGCAGGTACATCCAGATGACGAGTCCCAAATAGGACGAAATGAGCATCCTGGATTCCACTGCTAGTCGCCATCCACAAATTAAATTCTAACTAAATGCCCAGACATCGTCGAAGCATCTGCACAAGAAGCCGACATGTCAACCTGAGACCGAGCACTTCGGTCCAATCAATCGACGGGAAAATCTGAAATTCAATTAAAAGAGTCATCTAATCAGTAAGAAATTATCCTCTACACGTATGTTCTACACTGTACATAAAAGAAATAGAAATGTAGAGAACTATTACTTCTCCATTAAGGTGTTATACTATTATATGGTTGGTGGCAATAAGCGGGAAGCCTTGAGAAGAATTAGATTTTGTGCTTGTCAGTGGCACTCACCAGTCAGCAAGGTGTATGTGCAATCTTCAAGGAACTCATGTCCCTCCTAAGATTCTAACCCGTATCACCCAGTGCTGTAATCAGAGACGTTACCACTGAGCTCTTCGGACTCACGAATGACCTCCTGTAAGACCGTGTTGGATACTTTGATTGGGCACTAGTTACTCACTAGTATAATGAGTCTAGTCTTATAGAAGGTCAGCCGCAAGCCCGAACAGCCCAGTGGAAACGTCTCTGATTATAGCACTGGATGATACGGGTTAGAATCTCAGGAGGGACATGAGATCCTTGAAGATTGCAGATACGGCTTGTTGACTGTTGAGTGCCAACAAGCACGAAATCTAGGCCTTCTCAAGGCTACCTACTGACTGCCTTCAATCACCTAATAACAAGAATTCAGAACACATCGTTATGTTGAGCCACATCAGGCTGTATAAACATTTGAGTAAAATGGAATTTTGAATTCAAAAGAATCTTGATCAGGATTGACTAAGAAATCATTCTTTTTTTTACCTTACTGCTATCATTACCTTCTCAATCACAGTGTGGTGAGAGCTGTCTACTAGCCAAATTGGTAGACAGTAATTTACGTCAATATTTACGTTCCCAAGATTTGTCGTGAGAAAATGTGAACAAAGATTGATTCAAAACCGACCACAGCAGACTTTGCGTAGGCGGATGCAGTTAACATACAGAGTATTCGACATTCAAGAAACAGTCACATAGAGATGAAAGATTAACTTTACGTGAGAAACAACCAATCGGAAGACTGTGTTTGTTTACTTAAATATCCATAGTAATGTACATGAAATATATAAATATGCGTTGATTTCCTTAATAAATGATCTGTTGCCTGACTCTTGCCTTCTGTCATTACAACAGTAATACCTCTAGAACAAGTAATACATACCACCTGTAAGAACGAGAATCAGTAATGTCAGTTTTAAATTAATGATGCAAAATCTTTTTGTATCAGTTTTGGAGAATAGGAGTACACTGGTCAATAAATATGAAAAAATTCAGCCTCAAAGAATGGAATATTTCCATATTGAGTCATAAGAAAGAAAGACACAAACTACAAAGAAAATTTTCCTTTTCGACGATTCATTTTCAATAGCTGTACAGCCGTATTCGTATTTATTCACGGTGAATTCACCGAAAAGACTCTTCGTTGAATTGTTTGTTCTTATTTCCATATCTGTATGGATATTTTTCGTATTTATATTTAACAAAGAATTCATATGACCAATCAGATATTGGGAAATTTGTTCTAGAAAATGTATGACATAGTCTGAGGTGTAATCTTGAAGGGGATGACCAATCCGAAATTAGAAAAAGGAGGCAGAAGTTGACTAATCAATAGAATTGCGAAAAATTGACAAAAGCTAGTGGAAAGATGGTAAACCGTTCATATGATATCAATATGAAAAATGCAATGTTAATAATAAACAATAATAAAATGTTCAAGTGGTGGTTTGCAGGGATTTGACTGGTTTCAGGATTTCATCCTGAATTGTCATTGGTTAGAAAACCATTTCAAAACCAGCCAGGTAGTACTGAATAGCTGTTTACTCAGCCTAGTTTGGGACCCACTGGAGCTCGAACCCAGGACCTTCCTATTACAAGGTAGGTGAGTACTGATGAAGAGTCCCAAACTAGGACGAAACAGCTGTTCAGTACAACATACGGCTGGTTTTCCAGTGGTTCTCCTTCCAATGACAGTTCATGATGAAATCCTGAAAAAGTATAATGATTATAAAATAAGGATAGTAATAATAACAATAATAATAATAATGATAAACTTACACAATAAAATGAAGCGAAATGATTGTTAGACCGTTACTCTCGCCAATGGTTAGTCATTTTTCATACTTAGTTTCTGCACCCTTCTTCTAATCTCTAATTAGTCATCTCCTTCTAAATTATACCTCACACGAAGTAATACATTTTCTAAACAAATTTACCGGTTTCTGATTGGTCTTATGAATTCTTTGTTAAATATAAATATGACTGTACAGCTTTTGAAAACAAATCTTAAAGAGAGACTTTCTACACTGTGATCGGAATGAATGAAACTATTTAGCGCTTGATTTAAATGAGATAAATTTCTATTCCGTATCATGAAAGGAGATGATCTTTACGATATCTTCACCTTACATTGTCAAGAAAATTCAAAGCTGAGTTGTACAAATTGTACAGATTCGATTTCTGGCATGACCAGTTCGACCAAGTGGCTAGCCAGATATCGGGTAGTTTAAAATGATTCAGCTCTCGTAGCTGAATTTTCAGCTTGGTGCCAAACGAGCGAAACGGCCGTCTGGTGTTTAGCCAGATAACCTCAATCTAGCTGGCAAACATTACTGGTTGATATTGTAACGACAGAAGACACAGGCTAGGCAACAGATCGTTTATTGAGAAAACCAACAGATATTTATAGATTTTTATGTACATTGTTATTAAGCGTTATTGTTAGCAGAGAAGCAACGTCTTCTGATTGGTTGTTTTCTTGCTGAAGTTTATATTCTGCACTGCTTATGACCGTTTCTTAGAAAGTTAGGCCACATATCTGAGAATCGTATTTGCTCAGGTTAAGTCTGCTGTGATTGGGTAGTGAGTTCCTCAAGGTTAAGCTTTGTTATTGTTTTTCTCAGGACTCTGATTCGGAACGCGGTCTGGTGTTGAGATCATTTCGACCTGGCTAGCAAGTACTACCGGTTGATTTGAGTGCGGCATCCAACTATTCATCTCTAATAATCAGTAGTATATATCGTCACGCACTTGACTGACTGTCTGATTGATTTCAACATAGAACTTTGCACCAATGTGCAGCAGTGTCTTACTGGCTTAAACTAACTGTTATGGATTTCATTGACGGATGCCTCCATGTTTCGGTTTAACCACCACTAGCTCTCTCTCTCTCTTCCAACCTGACCAGTCCTATATCAGCTAACATTGACCATCGACGAAGCTAATCGATGGCCACGCAGACATGCTCAGCAACACATGTCGTAACTGCCTTAAACGACGTAGCTTCATAGCCTCATTGATTGATTTTCCCTACCTACTTAACACTCGATCGAAGCCTAACCTCAATACTGCTCGGGAGATAGAATGCAGACACCTGTGATCAAAGACTACTAGTTGGGCTTTTCATGTCTTCCACTTTCAATACTCATGTCTCACAGCTATAAAGGAGGATGGAGCGGACTAGTGAGCAGTACAAACACCCTCTGGCCGACAGCCACATATCACGTCTAGTGAGCCAGAGATGGAGTCTATTGTATCTGTGCTGAGATTTCGTCAGCGATCAACCCGTTGGGCTGTCTGATGCAACTTCCCAAATAAGTGAAGTTGTTAACACCCTCTATCACTTTATTCCCTATCCTTAAGCTTGGAGTCGATGTAGTTTACTCAGTCTTGTAGCATCATCTTATATATTGACAGAAGCGAATCGTATGCCAAACATTCGAAAATCGTTGCTCAAGATGTTCAGAAGACTCTGTTGTATTTTGTCAGCGTCTTAACCAATGATGGAGGGCTATATCTTCCGCATATTCTAAATGAACGAGATTATTCCCTGGTAGTAACAAGTGAATCCCCGAGTGGCTGAAGTCACTTAGGCTTAAGTCCATTAGTGTACATCTATGATGAAGTTAAATAGAAGTGGGGATAGTGATGGACATACTTGACAGACACCATTAGTTGTCACCACTTTACGCACTTATGAATTACTAATTGTGCTGAACAACAATATCAGCTAAATTATAACAAATATATTAAACAAATTAATCTACCATCGTATGACGAAAATCCCAAGAAAAAGAAACACTTCACCTTACCTTCATCATCATCACAGCAACAAATTTTCCACAATACAACCAAGCAGAATAGTTTACCAAATCGTCTCAGATCCATTAGAACACTAAGGAGTAACTTGTTCTTTAGAATAAGTGAAGTGTGTGTGTACGTGTGTGTGGAACAAATGTGTTTATATATGCATGATTTCAGCTTAACGGGTTTGATTGACAAGTATATGAAACACACATAACACATAACTAATACTTATCGATTAAGAAATGACCAACTGTCGCATATTTGTTTGTTTTATCCATAAACAAATAAAATTTCGCTTTGTCATGGTAATTTACAACAAATGACAGTGGAATGCAGTGTGGTATTTAGTTGTCAAATTGTTTAATGGCAAAATACATAACACCTTACATTAAAATCATCATTTGCACATGTTCTTTTGTCTTTCTTTGTTGTTTCTTGTGTTGTTTTCCTCAGGAATTGTCAATTCTCCTGCTTCGTCATTCAATCCACAGTTCTGCTATTCAGTATTCTTACAGAAGACATAAGACCTTAGCAGAGCATCTCCATTTCGTCCTGCTTTTTGCAGTCCTCTTCAGATGGTCCTTAGTTTTGCTCATAGTCTCTCATCTTCTCCTCAAATAATCTCCTCCATGCCACCCTCGGACGAATGCCCGACTCGCTGTTTCCCATTACGGTTGAGCTCGATAACATTCATTGAGCACGATATCACTCGACAGTCCCCTCAGAGTTTACCCTATCCATTTCTATTTTCTTCAGAATATTTGTTGAGCATTATATTGTTAGTTGATTTGCTGCCACAGTTCCCCATTGCTAATTCTTTTTCTCCTTCCATCTGATCTTCAGTATGGATAGAGACAGCGAAGGAGGCATCCATTGATAAAAGTCTTCAGCAGGCTGTTGAAATTGCTTTAGGTGACATGCAGTGCACATTTCTAACCCATATAAAGGACCCAAATTGTATTCCTTATTCTGAGTGCAGTAGATTTTCAAAACGAATTCGGTATGATAAGTGTCTGCCTTACTTTTCCGATTTTAGTTGGTGGAGAAGGTGACCTATTTCAAACTTCTCACGTTGATAGTGATTAGTACTTCTTGTTGCTGCTATTGTTGGTTAGGTTTCTTCCTCACCTTCGTCTTCTCTATGTTTACTTCAACTCCTGTCTTTGCTGCCAGCTTGTTGGTTTTTGCCCGTAGGTCTTCGAAATTGTGTGACATAACACATAAATCGTCCGTGAAGTTCAGAACTTCTACAGCCCTTCTTATTTGACCAACGTATTTCTGTATTCTCACTCCCCCACTCACTGTGTACCGCATAATCCAGTCCACCATGATTAGGAATGCCCCTGGTGATGATAGGTAACCTTGCCTTACTCCCCTGTTTACTTTAGAAAAGACTTCGCTGAGTTTTGCATTGTGGATGACTTTACATATGAAATCATCATATACCTGTTGAATGAGGTCGATAAAGATTTGGGACAAACTGTATCGTTGAAGCAGTTTCCAAATTACTTCACTGTCAAGGCTATCGAAGTCATTCTCAAATTCGGTAAAGTTGAGATAGATGTTTGACTGCCATTGTATGCTCTGTTTCATGAAAATGCGTAGAGCAGTGATTTGATCAGTGCATGATTTGTTTTTCCTGAATCCAGCTTATTCCAGCCGTCGTAGAACATTTTTTATTCTCTCCACGATAACATAACTTACAAATTCTCCTGATACGTGTGTCTAATAACACCAACACTCATGTGCATTTTGACCTGCAGTCATCAAAACCACAAGATGTAGAAAACGACAGTAAGTTTTTAGTTAAACACAGTCTATGTGCCTGTTTTTCAACAAACTTATACATTGAAAAATCCTGTAATCAGAGTTCGACAACTGGATTCCAGTAGAACTTTAAACTATCACTTGTTATAAACTCTAAATCAAGTAACAGTACATTGTTATGTGAATGAATGAATGTATTGCATTAAGAAAAGATAGGCACTTTGTGAAGACTTGTTCTTGTCAGACTTAAAAGCTGGTATTTTGCGGCAGCATGTACAGCAGACTGAATTATAGCTAAGATATATATAGATGAGATTTTTATTCTCTGTCAAAGTAAATTAGAAATGGAAAATTTATTGCGGATATTCAGATCATGCTGTCCTATTCTTAACCTCATAATAGAACATGAGGAAAATGATATTTTTAAATTCTTCGATGTTCCTCTAGCAGAAAGGACTGGTAGAGAGATCAACATTTAGAAAGTCTTTGTGGACGGGACAGTATATGCACTTTTAGAGGTTTGCTTTTATTCAATATAAAAAGAACCCAGTGAGAACATTTTTCCATAGAGCACGGGAGATTTGTTCTGACACTATAATCGAATATGAAGGGATATTCTGGGAGGTTTGTTAATAAATATTCTAGAAAAATAAAAGCCTATGAAACTATCTAAACCGTTCCAAAGAAAAGTGTATATATCAGTCTGTCATTTGAAAGAGATGACGTACAAGAAGCAGTTAAACGAAAACTTGATAAAGTGGTTATTCTGTAAAGCTTGTGTACCTAAACACCACCAAGCGAATACTTCAACAATCTGGGAAAGGCAGGTAGCCACTCCTTGACACTTCAAACTTCGTATATCAATTTGGGGGTATTGGTAAAAAGGTTATTGTCTACTCACATGATGGAGCATTTTCCCAAGTGATTGAAAAAATCGTGGAAAATACCCATTGGAACATTAGATTGAGAAGAATAAGAAGTTCAGCAAAGATATCTTTTCGGCGATTTCATTTTCAAAAGCTGTACAATCGCATTTAAATACATAATTTTACATGGAGACAATTCTTGTTTGATTCTACATAATTATGACAGCGAATAAAAGGTGATAATTATTTCCAACTAGATATGGTTATACGAGAGGCTTAGAAACAAAAATTACGCAGGATTAGAACGGGTATCAAGTGTGTAAAAATGAGCATGGATACAAAATTGAAATAATAATTTTCAACTTGAGATGGGAATCAGGAGGTGCGAATATAGATTACAAGAGCCTTAGAAACAAAATTACATGGAATTTAGCAAATTACAGGTGTGCAGAAAGTGAGCATGGAAATAAAATTGATATAATAGTTTTAACTTAAAATGGAAGTTAGGAGGTGTGAATATAGATTACAAGAGCCTTAGAAACACAAAATAATTGCACAGGATTAAGATATAATTGCAAATTTTTTTCAAAACGGATTATAAATGTGAACAGGAAAAGCATGGAAACAAACTTAAAATAAATGTTTTTATAACTGGAAAAAAGATGGGGCGAATCGAATGAAGACTGAGGGAGTAAGAATCACACACATAGCGAACGAAAAGGGATCAAAAATAAAAACAAAAACAAAAACAGAAACAAAAATGGAAGCTACGGTAACATACCGAACTAAGTCCATGGTAGTTGTAGAGGTTGAACTAATTTCTTTTGGACACACAGCTCCGGCTTCTCGATGCACATTGCGAGGGCTTCTGCAGTACAGAGAAGTCGGAAACAAACTGCTTTCGGTAGGTTTCTGTTGACCTTGTAAATTACTTTGAATGAATCAGTTGAGATGTTGTGGGAGGTATTGATCAGATGCTCAATAATGGCACTTCTGATTGAACCGGTGCCTCCTCTTTGCAGCCACGCTGGGTAGTGTTCTCTAACACGTTTTGAAAGGACGCTCATACACCGGCCTATGTACCTTGCTCCGCACGAGCAGGTGAACTGGTAAATGCACATTGAATTGGCCATATGCGACAGTTTGTCCTTCCCATTGCTCCGAAGAAGTGGGCGGCTAGAGAATGTCACTCTTAGAGTTGCTGCCGGAAAAGTCTTCTCCAGGGATTTGGAGATTCTCCTTTTAAGGAAATCTGCTGCCAGGTCTCCCCTGAATTCCAGATTCAGATAGAGTGTCTTCTTTTGCACTGAAATGTATTCTTCTCTTTTTGGCCTTGGTTTCATGTTCTTCTCCACGAAACGTGGCGGGTAACCGTTTTGAATCAGGATGCTTTTTAGGAATAGGAGCTCTTCTTCTAAACAGTCATCACTGCAGATTCTTCTGGTGCGGTGGGCTAGTGAGATGATGAGAGCTCTTTTACGGCTGATAGGTACCCAACTGTAGAAGTTTGTCAGCTGGCCATTCCATGTTGGTTTTCTATGGATAGATCTTTTCAGAGTTCCGTCTTCTCTTCTTGTCAATTCGACGTCCAAGAATGGAATCTTTGATTTATTTTCAACTTCCATTGTGAATTTAATTGAAGGATGACAGTTATTAAACTCCTGTAAGATGCAATTTAAATCGGAATCGTCTTGACAAACTATAAAAGTGTCATCGACGTATCTTTTGTACAGCAACAATTTGTTCATTGTTGGTTTAAGGATGCCGTTTTCCATGCTGGCCATGAAGCAGTCTGCTAGGAGTGGGCCAAGGGGAGAGCCCATAGCAATCCCGTCTTTCTGTCTATAGATGACGTCGTTGAACGTAAATTGTATGTTGAGTGTGCATCTTAATAACAACTCTTTTAGGTATGAGGTTGGTATTCCGATACTCAGGTTTTTGTCATCAATATACCTGCAAAGGAAACAAATTGTTTCTGTGAGCGGCACATTCGTAAATAGAGATTCCACGTCCAGTGATAACATTCGTTTGCCATTTACATTCAGGTCTTTTATGCATATGAGTGCACAGATAATTCTGACGAGTAGTCCTCTGTCATTGTCAGCAGCTTCCATCTGTGTGTACAGTGCATATGTTTCTCCATAAGTCTGAAAAGGTTCAAGAAAATCACTATTAACTTGGGTGGTACATGTATGATGTGAGTAGAAAATCTTCCAGATGACTGCCTGACAAGCATTTACAAGTAATCATTTTACAAACAGTATATAGAGGTAGCTGCATAATTTTCATTCAACTTAAGAGACTTCACAATTTATCGTCGGTTGACATCTAGTAGGTGCATCGAAGCATCATGATATGTTAAAATCACTTAGTAATAAGTTATGCAGTAATTTTCAAGGCTTGAATAATGATTTTAATACAAATGACAAGGGCTTTACAACAACAAATAATGAGAGTATTAACTGTAACAACAATAGTAATAATCACAACAGCGTTCATGTTCATAAGGACTATAATAACAAAAATAATAGGTATTATCTCAACGAATTCACTATTAACTTATGCGGCTACTAGTAATACAATGATATCAGTGAAATCCATTAATTAACCTTCTAAAGAAAGCGTTTACTTACTCTCACTGGTGTAATCTCGCAATACTGACGGCGTCAGCTGGTTTATTCCAACTGAACTCAAGATTTATTCTAAGAGTAAGTAGGGACTTAATGTATTTCGACTAAAAACATGAAGCCTACATGTGTTACATTACTCGCTATGACCTTCTTTGGTGTCTGCTTTCTGATTTGCGTGACAATACATAGGTACTTATATGCTGCATCAACAGTGTTGTTCTCATCAGGATTATCCAGCTGCTGAGTATTTCATGATAACTTAAGGCTTGCTGAAGATAACAGTCAACCGATAACTGCAGTTGCATGAAGTTATCACCTCTTCGGGATGTCGAAGGCATTCTTGACACTTCTGCAGAGAGCGTCCTTATACTTTGGTATAGAAGAAATTCACTGAATTTAGCAAATAAATCCACTGAAATGTCATATCTTTCCTGTGCTGTAATAGTGTGTATATCCAGTTACACAGACAGCCTAATAAAATGCTCCTGAGATGTGCGAACTTAATCAAACAGCAAAATGGCGTTTGAAATGAAAGACGGTATATTTTTAGTCTGGAGTTCACAGTTATTAGGTTGGTAGTTAAGGGTTATGGTAAAGCAGCGATCACTGAGCTAATTCACGCATACTAGGCTAAGATAGTATACTGTTCATAGCACAAAATGAAATTTAATTACAGTCTCCCAAATTTACTATAATGCCGAATTAAATCTCGCTAATTCTGAACTAACTGCAACATTGGATAGTGAGTAGACTCTGGAATTGTTTGATTATTTGCACAAACCGGAACTGTGTGCTGGTTTGTCAGCATGACTGGCACTGATTCAGTACACTGTTCTTCTTCTACGCATTTTGAGAAGTAGCTTATCAACCTCTTAGCCCAGATTCAGCGTCCAGTGCTCCTTTATAAGAACGACCAGTACATACTGGGCTCATTCATTTCAGGTAGACAAAATACTCACTCACAGTAAAAAGGCCGGCATTATCGACGCGTAGGTTAGAATTAGTTTAGAATTGTTGTAAGGTTGAGCCTTTAAGCGTTGCTACGTATACGTGATGGATCCTATTAGTCACCGTTACTCAGGACATGCTATGAACCAGTAATCTTCGTCTGATAAAACAGCAATTTAGACGTACATGTTTATATTATGAATACATACGGTA